>BSSO01007424.1:0-10986 GCA_030267885.1 Mesembryanthemum crystallinum | reverse complement strand
TCCTTCTGTCCCCTTATTTAGATTTCATAAACCTCAAATATTTTATCCCTTATTTAGCTTTCAAAAATCAAAAATCACCAACATTTCCCTATAATATCCCCAACTAACTCACCAATACAATAAAAAATCTTACTTTATCTCTCCAATCACTTTACTTTCCAGATCTTTTACCATCTCTCAATCAATATCTCTCTCTATTAATTTATTCTCTCACAATAATATCTATCTCTAATAGTTTAATCTTTAGCACATGGGTTCTTCTACGAGGGCAAAATAGACCAAAAAACTTCTCTTTAATATTTACCCCATATCAATTTTTGAAAGCTAAATAAGGGACGGAGGGAGTAATAAATTAACATTAACTTAACTTAATTTAACTTAACTTAACTTGACTTAAATTAACTTAAGTTAGCTTAGCTTAACTTATTGTGATTGAACTGAACTGAACTGAACTGAACTTATTGCGACTGAACTGAACTGAACTGAATTTAACTGAAACTTATCAAAATAAGTTGGAAAGACCAGGCCCTTAATAATATTTGGCATGCCATCTAAGTTAGAAATCTTGTCAAATTTTAGATTTTTTGAGATAGTGTACATTCAACAGAAAACTTAAGGGGTAATTATCAAAAAAAAAAAATAAAAAAATCTAATGTAGTCAACATAATTATCTATACAGGAATTTGAATACCATTATAATTATACTTAATAGATTATCAGTGTGACATCTAAGCTAGAAATTTTGTCAAATTTTTTAATGTTTTTGATTTTTTGATAATCTGAAAAGAATCAGAAAAATAGCATTCTATTCTACTTCTTTGTATTATATTTAGTTTATTTTTTTTCTTTCCAACCCATGCATTGAACGGGCTTAACAACTAGTATATATATAATAAAAGGGGCATTTTTCGCGAGCAATGAGGCGTGCCACCTAAGCAAATATAATAAAATTATTTAATTCAAAATTATTTTTAATAGGAGATAAATGGTAGAATTAGAGTTATAATCCTAGTAAAACTTATAGATAAGATACATAGGATAGAGTTATAATAAAAAGGAAAAATTTCAAAAAGGGTACCTGAGGTTTAAGGTAATAATAAAAAGGGTGCCTGACGTTTACCTATTTCCATTTAGGGTACCCAACCTTTGAATTAATTCCCATTTAAGGTCTGATTGTTGACGACGTGAAAAGCTCTATTAGAATCGCGAGTTAGAGTTTCATTCATGGTTTTGACACTTCTATCAAGATTTGGTTTGAAATTTGCTTTAAGAACTTCTATAATCCATGAAGCCGAAACACTTGGGTTTTTGTACAATCTTGATCTAAAAAGTTATGCAATCAGCAATTAATGAAATATAGACCCTCCATGGATCATTTAAATTCTATGCTATTGCGCCCTCGATTATGTTATGATAGTAGTACATTCATTAAATTTTAATAATTTATTACGTATCAAGCGGGTCAAGCTCGTATGATGCACGGGTTCACAAAAATAGCAGTTTTTTATTTACTGCTTTGAACTATGATTCATAGCATATGTGACAAAGTTAATAAACGTATATGTAAGCTTGTTAACATCAAATAATTGAATTGGATTTATGAAACTCTTATGCTTTTTCCCCATCTGATAAATTGAGTAGAAGATGATAATGATTTTAGTAGGAAACTTAATTTTTTACCATAAATATTTTATATAAATAAGAAGATGATGATAGAGTTATATTCTATCTCTATATCAATAGGATAATTTAGATAAAATTATAAAATGTACAAGTAGGAAACTTAAATTTTTTTATCTTATTAAAAAAATCGATATAAGATAATTATGATAGAGTTAAAAATTCTATCTCCATATCTATATGATAATTAGATAGAATTATACTTATAATAGTTTTAATGGATTAGATAATTTAGATAAAAGTTATGAAGAAAAAGGGATAATTTAGAATATAAAATAATCAAAAAAAATATAAATGTTAAACTAAAAGTTATCAAGATAATAGAGAATAATTCAAAAGATAAAAAAAAAAATTCCTTAATTTTTCAACAAGATTTATAATCAAGAACCGTGCAACATATGGGCATATATCTAGTCATATGTAAAAAGACAAAAAAATCAAAAACTATGAAAAAGGAACCACACACATACAACAAATACTAGGAGTGGGCGATTGATGGCAGGGTAGTACTAATCTTCTACCTCTATCAACTTATATAAAATTAAGTGGTGACTTTCTCTAAAACTTCATCTTCAACCATGTAAATTACAATTGGGAGAGTAAAATTGGTCATCTATAAACTTAAAATCGAACAATCTATATAAAAAGAAAATATCACTATAGGAGTTGTTAGGTGGCTTGAGAGGGCTTCCCCTAGCCAAAATCAAAATGGAATGATTATTCCACTTTTCATCTTCTCCCATTACTTCTGCTGTTCAAATTCAAAAAGAAAATTAAAAAGATAAAGTGATTTCAAAAACAAACTCCAAGAAATCACGTTTGTAGCGAAAACAAATTTGAAAAGCCAAAAAAATAGGAAAACTAACACCGCATAAATTAGAAAGTTACCAAAAGCCACNGTAAGTAGTTAACATGAGGTTCACTCTATTAAAACAAAAAATAATAATTCACCTTTACAGGAAAAAAATGAAAAAACGATAACTGCCAACCACAAAAATAGGAAAGAGTCACTATATGTAAAAGATAACTCAACAAAAGTTAAAGGTACAAATTTGACAATACTGATTAAAATTTTTCATCGCAATCCCCGAACCACCATGATAATTGTTTTCAAAATAAAAAGAAATATAAAGCACACCCCATTTGCCCTGAGAGCACTCACCATTTTTTGTTCATCATTTTGCTGCAACAATTTGCGGTTGAAGGGTAGAAGCTTAGAGCATTCAAATGAAAGTCCATAGTGTTACCTAAATTCCTTTGTAAGTGTTTTATCATCTATTCATGTTTAAATGTCGATGGGATATCCTTACGACAATAATTAGACACTTCTCACGGGTTTGTGTAATTGCTATGCTTCATAAACCATAAATGCAAGTACCAATTAGTTTATTTTCATAAGTTAATATCGTTGTCTTCTTAATGGTTCTGCTTATGACAATCAGTAGATATTTTTTGGTATTGATTATGGTATATGGGTTATTGTTATTTATTTATTTTTTTAACTAGGTTTTTTTTCCCCTAATATGTTCTTTTATGTATAGGCAGGCAGAGAGGCAGTGCAATCCAATCATTTTCACCACAATCAATATCCATCCTATTTGTGCGATCTTTGATTAACTTTTTTACTTTTAATTATTTTGTATTTTCAAATTGATTATGTAGGGGCAATTTATATGATTTTTTTATTGGGAGTTATGTGTGTAGTAATCTAAAAGTAATATAAACTCTATATTGATGCAAATTGGTTTGTTTATAGTATAGTTTAACAGTTAACTTTATGATGTTGCAGCGATTTCGTACTCAACTGAACTGCAAATAAATACACGGGATCTACATCACATTTTGATACAGAGGTGAGTGAATATGTTGGTTTTTAATCCGATTATGGGTGATGGGTTATGATTTATGAGTTATTGTTATTATTTACTCCCTTTGTCCCGCAATTAGCTTTCAAAAATGGGTTGGGTACATATATTAAGGTGAGAGCCTTTAGCCAACTTTACCCTTTTATTACATGTAATATAATAAGGGATTTGAGAGAGTAAGAGAGAAAGTGATTGGAGAGAGAAAATATATTTTTTTATTGTATTTGTGAGTAAGTGGAAGGGTATTATAGAGATGTTATGGGATTTTATGGGTTTTGAAAGCTAAAAGTGGGACAAAAAATATGAGATTTTGAAAGATAATTGCATGACGGAGGGAGTATTATTTATTCATTTTAAACGGTTAGTTTTTATTTCTGTAATGGGGCGTAGAAATCGTACATCAGTGTACATAAATATAATGCTAAATATTGAGTGAATTTAGTTTCAAAAATAAATCCGTGCATAGCACGGGTGCAGATTAGTTTTATTAAGTAATAGTAGGATACAGTGAAAAAAAAGGCATGGTTGCCATTTTCAAAACCTAGTCGACCAACCCCAAAATATGTAAAAAGAATAATTTGTACAAATTGTTTATTTGATTCTTGGAATGATGGATACAATATGTGCAAGATCTCTTTATACCTCCTCGTGACTGACCTAATGGAGCGAATATGATTAATCTTGATCCGTTGGGTTTGAGATGAACCTGTAATTCAAACAAAGAAACATAATACTATATAACACGTCAAAAAAAGTAGGACTAATGGGAGGGAAAAACAATATTGTAGGGGAAGAGGGATGTATGCCATTGGTTGTGGTAGGTTTTAAGCCTATTTATATTCTATATGTAAAAGAACAGATATACAATATATTAACTTTTTTTATTGTTAGGGTATTTATTAAGTTTTCTAATACGAATGTACTTCTTAATAAGTTTTCTTAGTACTCTAACTATATCATGTATTAGGTTTCCTAATACTAATCTAATTTAATCATAATAATATACTATTAAATATTTCTTAAAACGGAAAGAAATACTTACTGTAGGTTAAACTCAAAGTCATCTTTGTCGAAATTAAAATTAAAAACATGAATAAGAAACGTGCCAAAATGATAAAATCCAAACTCTATTTAGACTTTTAGAGTTGCATTGATTGAATTGAACTTGATCAAACCCCCTTCCATATCTCGTTTTTATTTAGATTTAGGAGGGGCCATTATTGACTTTTGATTTTTGAAGGGTCCAACTAATGCACGGTCAATTAAAAACCACATAAATAATGATGCAATCAAATGCTCTATGAAGGGAATAGATGATTACGTATATTGATGATCAATAGCTAAAAAATAATAGGACTTTTTGCGAAACACTACCTTTTATGAGGGTCGTTTTGCGAATAACTACCTTTTAAATTTTTTTTTTGTGAACAACTACCTTTTATGAGTGAAACTTATGTAGGTTGATATCTTTGGCCGGATTCTGGCCAATATTTTACTGAAATACCCATACTACCCTCACTTAGGTCCTTATGTTTATTTCTGTGAAATAACCTTCCCCCATTTCCCACTGTGTTCATTTCATCATCATTGTCAACCAGAATCTAACTCGTGCCCTCTCTTCTCCCTCATCCCTTTGTTTCTCTCTCAATTTTCTTTTCTGCGTGTGTAATTACTGTGTAATCGACCAAGGCAAGTGGAAGCTTTTGGTGGTTTTACAACAAATGGTATGGCAAAATTATCCCTTTGCAAAATTTAGGGTTTTAAAATTCGCCTGAATTGAATTTGGGCCAAATTAATTTACTTGTTGATATTATTTACTTGTTGCAGATGTCAAGCTCTAATTCTCCAGCCACCCCCTTCTTTGGCACGAAATACAAGTGAGGTACCCCTGCTGCCCTTGTGAGATCTTAGACTCAAGACAACCCTGGGAGGAGATTTATAGCTTGCAAGTTTTATGATGCGGACACAAACAGGCGTGGGTGCAAATTCTTTAGGTGGGTTGATGATAATATCACAGATTGGCAAAGGGATGTTACAAACCAATTGATTTTGGAGAAAAAGAATTTGGTAAATAATGTGGGGCAGCTGAAGGCAAAGGTGGCTGATTTAGAAGAACAAATGAGGTTCTTGTGTTCTGAAAATGAAAAGTTAAGGATAAAGGTGAAGATGATGAAGAAAAAAGATACCAAAAGGAATGGGTTTGAGATGACAATTTGTGTCATTGTGTGTCTTTGTATTACTGTGTGTGTTGTAAAATTAGGTAGCTAGCTAAGAATGTAGGTTGAGATGGTGTTTAGCTAGTCTTATTTTGAGATGGTGTTTAGATTCTGTTAGCTTTAGATGGTGAAGTGTTTAGTCTTATTTTGTGCAATGTATTGGTTGAAAATCAATGAAATGGAGTTCTTCAATGAGTAAAATAACTGTTTCCAATTAGTCATGGCTGTGAACAAATACAAATTTAAGAAGCAAAACAATTGCTGAAGGCCAAAACCATGCCCTCTATTGATGCCATAACTTAATAATTGTCAAAAGATGCTTCATTTTACATTAAACCAGAAGGTAAATTCCCAACAAAGAAGCATGTAATTAAACAACACAATTAGCTATCCAAATTGTTTGACATCAAACCAACATAACATTGTTTGTCTCCAAAAGTACAACCTAAGCATCTAAAACCTCCAAACTGGCTGCTTCAACACAGAGGAGCTGCTGCTACCTTCAACTCTGATCCTCTTCTCCCTGCCACCTTGATCTTGTTGTTGGATCATGACATCTTCAATATGTGGCTGAGTTGTTGAAGCAAAAGAGGCACTACCTAAACTTGGAGTGAGGTTGACACTAAGGTCAGCAGATGCAACAACTGAGGAGCCTTCCATGGATGTAACATGATGTTCATGTGAGTTAGGTTGGGGTTGGCTTGCTGAAAATATCAGCTGCATTTGGTGCTTGCCCTGAAGCATCCCCATCTTTGTTGGCCTGCCAATAGCACAAGTCATAATAAATCAAGGATATCCAAGTACAAATGAGTGAAACAAATGCAAAAAAAAAAAAAACAAAAAAAAAAAAAACCATGCCTTAATTACCTTTCTTTTTCTCCTACTGCCTCTGCTGTCCCCTGCAGCCTCATTGCTTGGTCTGCCACCTCTGTCAGTTGGATCAGTATGAGGTTGTGTCATGTTTTGACACTTCTTCTTGTTGTGTCCATAGCCTCCACACCTGCTACACTTATTGGGCAGTTTCTTCCTAACCACAAGCCTCTTCTCTTGATCTTCTCCAGGTTCTTTTCTCCTCTTTTTCTTGGATGGTCTACCTGGCATTTTTCTAAAGGCAGGAGGGGCTGGTTGAGAGAAAGGAGTTTTCTCCCATTGCTTAATGCCAGGCATGGGGTTTAAGGTAGGCTCATAGGTTCTCTTGTATGCTTCTTTGGAGTATGCTTCATCAACATAGTCCTCTGCTTTATGCCTTTCCTTCTTAATACAAGCCAAAGCATGGGGACAAGGGATCCCTGTCAATTCCCATCTAAAACACCCACACTTCCTATCCTTCAATCTCACCACAAAGGTATCATCTCTGTGATCCACCTCAAAGACATCTTTGTCAGCTGCATGAATAATACAATTGCTGATCTCTTTTGCACTTTCTTCCATTTGTTTAACTTATTAACACCCTCCCTCTTAGAACAACACCTCTTCATAACATATCTCCTAATCCATTCCATCATTGTTAGGATAGGCTTGTCCCTAGCTTGCCTTAAGACATTATTGAAACTCTCACAATGGTTATTCAACAATATCCCTGATCTAGCTTTAGTGGAGAAGGCATGTCTTGACCAATGGTGGGAAGGGATTGAATCTAGATACCTATGAGCCTCTGTGGAAAGGAATTTTATGCCCTCCATGGCTCTGACAAATTCAACCTAACAATTTCCATTATTCAATAAAAGAAAACTGACATCAATATAAGGTATAAAGTAGCTACTTTAAGTTACCAAAACCACATAATAACACATCAAATCCAAGTATTTTATGTATTCAAACCCCAAAAGAACAGGAAAATAGAAGTATTCCATGAAAACAAAACACAAATTAACACAACTGAACTATTCAATGGGTTTATGAAAAGAAACCATAAATTTAACAAAAGTGTTTGAAGTCATTACCTTTGTGTAAGCCTTTGCAGCCCTCCAGAAACCTTGCTTGTAGACCTCTCTAGGGAAAGATTGTTTGAAATTGGTCTAAATATGCCTGCAACAAAACCTTATGTCTGAAGTGGGAGTGACCTTTTGGAAAGCATCCAGTAGGCCCTGCAAAACATAGAAGTTAATACAATTCAAACACCACAAATAAATCATAACATGTAAGTAAAATGGAAAAGGAAATAGGGTTGTAATACCTTCTGCCTGTCAGACATGAAGGTGACATCATGGCCTTCTGAAATGGAGGCAATGTCCTTTACCAATAAATCCAAAAACGAACTCCAACTATCTTTGTTCTCCACCTCTACAACAGCCCATGCCAATGGATATATGTTGTTGTTGGCATCTTTGCCAATGGCAGTGAGCAATTGCCCTGGATATACACCTCTCAAATGACAACCATCAAGCCCTAGAATAGGCCTACAACCTTTGACAAACCCTTCTTTACAGCCTTGAAGACAGATCTACATCCTTTCAAAGATAGGGGGTGGTCTCTCAATTGATGTAACCTAGACATAAGCTGAACTCCCTATGTTGTAATGCTTAATGGCTCCACAGTAATCCCACACCCTCTCATACTGCTCCTCAGCACTGCCATGGATTATATACATAGCCCTTTGCCTTGCATAATAGCACTTGTAGTATCCAACATCATAACCCATCTCTCTGTAAACCTGACTTTTGAACACTGATACTTTCTGACCTGGATCAGCTGTGAAATGCTCTAAGTATCTTTCAGCTAGATACTCAGATGTAACCTTGCTATTCTCATGAACCAAACCACAATTGTGTTCCAACCTGAGGCTCTTGATCTGAAATGTATCCTCAAGTTTCAGCTTTCTGGCATGTATTTTGAACCTACACTTCTCCTCTGCCTCACATGTGCACTCCACTCTTTTACCCCTCTTCACATCCCAGTCACACTCACATCTATATTTGCAATAAACACTCACTCTTTTTCTCCCATTGTGCAAAAAATAGTAGTCATATCCATTCTCAATTGAATGATGCCTAAGAGCTTTCTTGAAAACCTTACTATTAGGAAATTTCAACCCTATGCTCAGCTTGATTGGCTTTGTGAAATTTGCCTCAGGGTTAAACACTAGATAAGGGTTATTTTCTTCATCAGACCCAACCCAACTATCCATCCCATCTGAATCATCTTCATGCTCATTTTCAGCTGGCAGAAGCACATCCTCCTCTTTAGATTCAAACTGTTCCCACTGTGCTTGCTGAAATTGCTGACTGCCTAAGCTTCTTTCCACCCCATCTAGTATACCCTCATCTACATGCTCAACAAATATATCATCATCATTGTCATCTTCACACTCTCCCTCACTAAAATCCACACCAGACTCATTATCATCTAATGCATCACTTAAATCCCTTTCTTCTTCAGCAACCACTTTAACCTCTACTGCCCTAGAGGCCTTCCTCTTACTTGTCCTATTATTTGACCCCTGTTTGCTGGCGGATGCCTTCCCAGTTTTGGAAGGGGTGGCTTCAATGTTGGGGGTGGGCACTGTATTGGATGCCTTCACAGGTTTCCTAGCAATTGTTTTATACCTCTTGTAAGGCAGTTTTTCTGACCTTCCTTGAGGGTTCACAGGGGCAGGGGATTTAGGGTTTGGCTGCACAGAGACAACAGGGGGGGCAGTGGACTTTTGGGCTTAGGGTATGGAGTGGGTTGGGGGTATTAATTGGGCCACATATCCACCATGGTCCAAAGAACTATGACTTGGCCCACTGTCATCATAGGCCTCTTCAATATGTGGCCCAAGAATATTCCTTTCTAGGCCCACATGTTGTTGGGGTTGATTTCTAACACCATTTATGACATACAAGCTCACCATCCCATTTGAATCCCTAGTCTTCATTAAATCATCAATTGTAGTGTCATCTTTAATTTGTTTTCTCCCTACATACATGTTCAGTCCATGCCTTTTGAACCAAACTTCAGCCCCTCCTTCATATTTCAAATCATGTTTCACTATATCCATTATGGTGAAATAACAAATCTCTTCCGCCCTCATCTTTATATACATTTTCCCCTTAACATAAGTAGTCACATGACCAGTCTTTGATTTCTTTGTCTCAAACCACCCATCATAATAAATTCTGAAATTTGTGATATATTTTTTGTACTTATTGCTAACTGCATAGTTGAATTTTGAAGAATACATCCTGAAATTCAAGGGGGTAGGGCGAGATTTTGTTAAATTACGCAATTATAACTAGGGCTAAGCAATAATATACAAGAACCCATGGAAAGTAAACAAAAACCCAGCACAATCGACCGACTAAATGACGAACAAAAACCCAGCAACGAAATGGGGAAAGGGGGTCGATTTTTAGTCGGGGAAGGGTTAAAAGTTGTAAATGATGAAAAAACTAACCTTTGATTTGCATGCAACCCAGGCGAAGGAGAAGAGCTCAGCAGCAATGGCGGGAAAAAGAAGAAGAAGATGAGCAGAGGGAGAGAGAGACTAGATGAAGAGTGACAGAATTTGAAAAAAAAAGCAACGTATTTAATACACAATGATGATATTTCCTTCTTTCAATGGAGGGAAAACAGCTACTAGTTACTAGGGCAAAAAGTCTTAAGTGAGCACGTGAGAAGTGGCTGAGGGTAGTTTGGGTATTTTAGTAAAATATTGGCCGGAATCCGGCCAAAGGTATCAACCTACATAAGTTTCACTCATAAAAGGTAGTTGTTAGGTAGTTATTCGCAAAACGACCCTCATAAAATGTAGTGTTTCGCAAATAATCCAAAATAATAGTGTTCTGAAAGAGGGGAAAGGTTCCCAAATTACCCTTTCTTTTGCTTATTTATTTATTTATTTATTTATTTTTTTTTTTGCTTTAATGTTTTTGTTTTATATTTCTAATTATAGTATAGTAATAAAAGCTGGGAGGGGGTTTGTGAAAGTTGGGGTATCTTTCCGCGCTTTCTTTTGTGAGATTTACATTTATGTCCTCTGTTAGACAAATAACAATGACTTCTTCTTGCTTTCTCTCTCAATGACACTCCGTTCCTCTTTCTCTCTCTAATTTTCGGCCATGCTCGGCTCGAATTATGGTGCTGTGTAGTTTTATTTTGCTGCTTCTCAGTAGTAATTCCGTGCAAATCCAAGTAGCGAAAAGCTAATCTACACTGGCGGTGGGATGTCGATGACCTGCTTTCCTGGCAGAAAAAGAGGGGATACTAAAAACAAGGAAAATAAAAATAAAAGAAAGAAAAGGTCT
>BSSO01007423.1:0-10987 GCA_030267885.1 Mesembryanthemum crystallinum | reverse complement strand
GCCATGGCAACATGAGCTTGTGTTGCAGGGGAGATGGAAGAGGTATCAGAAGAAACTGATGGGCAATAAGAAGATGAATGTCCAACTTTTCCACATTTAAAACAAAAAAGATGAATATTCTCATAAGAGATTTTTTGCCATCCATTACCTACCCAGACCTGACTGATTAATGGTTTGGATAAATCAATTTCAATACAAACTCTGGCATATCTTCCTCTACCAATTGTATCTGTAGCAAAATCAGTTTTGATTGGTTTCCCAATCAATTTTGCAATTTCATAAAGAGCATTTCGATCATAGTATTCAATGGGTAGGTCAGGAAAACGAACCCAAATTGAGAGAAAATTAAAGTGATTCTCAGATGGTCGGAAATTTGGCTTCCATTTGGAAAGCATAAGGTAATGGTCGAAAATGAACCATGGTCCCCCGAACAGAGCATTCATCAGATCTTCTGCTTTAGTGAATCTGAAGAGGAAGACTCCATGGCCCATTTCGATAATTTCTAATTTTCCTGTAGGCTTCCACATTCTGTTGACCCGTTGGGTTAGGAAAGGAAAACTAACATTCTTTCCTAAGAGTTTTCCCATAAGAGTTAGTTTCCAAGGAAGTCGTAGTTTGTCAAGTGTAGCTTGTGGAAATTTGACCACTAAAGGTGAATCAGGTGAATCTATATCATCATCATCGTTCCAATCAAGAGCAGTGAGGGCCAAATCAGCTGCCTCATCGAACCAACGAGCCTTGCCAAGAACTTTATCTTTAAAGGATTGGGAAGAGTCCTCCATAATTACCTCTTCCTGAGCATTTTCATGTGCTTTAGGTGAAGATGGGGCAGGATTATCAACATTTGAGGTTGCCATATCAGTATCTATCAAAGGGGGGATGGAGATGATTGGCGAAGGGGGTGGGGGAGAGACAAGATCAGTGTTCGGAATCATAACGAGAAGGGGGGGGGGCGAGAAGAGGGAATGAGAAAAGCACAGAGGGACAAGGGATCTCAAAGCTCCAAAAGAGCTGGCTCCCGGAGCCCGCAACACCGCTTGTGTTGGGGTTTATCTCCGATGACCAGAGGACTTCTGGAGAGAGACCAGTCGCCGGTTTTCTCTCAGGCTTATAGCCAAAACTAGTGACATCCGAGATTCGAATTGTTGTAAGAAATAGGAGTAAACCTGTTCTGAATGGAGGGTAAAGGTTGGTTGTTTAATAATTGAACCGAATTTTTAAAGAGGGCGAGGAGTAAAGCCAAGAGTGGGGAAATCTTTAGCTGAAGTTTGAGTCAATGCACACAATGATGTGGGGCGAAGAGGATAACGCTTGCCCGCCCCCTTTATTTATCATAAAATAACTTGTATGAAACGGCATCATATACGAGGATTGGTACTTAAAAGAGTAAAAGTTAGTACCCACTACCTAAACCATTTTACCGGCATGCAATATACTCCTCACAATAACCACGACAAGGTTTGAATCCATTTCCATTATATATTTATAAAACACGGAGACTCTGTTTATTTGAACGTTTGTATACCACATTTAGTCTAATTTAACACCGTTCAATTGAAATGAACATGGTCTAATAAGTTTAACACTAAACTTGTTCGTACATATATGATAACTCATTAAAAAAAGAGAGCTTTCTAAATGCAACCCCACTACTGTTAAGTGATTTTTCTTTATAATATAGAAAAAAATCATATGATAACAAGTTATTATCATAGATTATCAGATGAAGTTTAGTAGTATTAGGGGTGTTACGTACGAGAAAAACAGATCGGATTAAATTTTTGCACCCTTAGATTGGAGACCGGACAGGACCAAAATTTTTTTAAAAAAAATCATATTTTCTTTAGAAAAAATTAATATATATATATATATTTAAAAAAGATAGCAAACCAGACCGAAACAGATTTAGTTAAATGAGACTGAAATTTGGCCCAGAGTTGTTTGCGCTATGGACCGGGGATCGGACTGAAACCGCATATAACCGGTCCTCCTCGGACCAAAACTCGGATTTTTTTAACCAGTTCGGTCCAATTTTCCTGTTTGGATTGGATTTTGATTACCCCTACTAGTGTTCAAAATTATTCATGCCATTTGAGTAATGTCAATTTGGGTGTGTTCAATTCTCCGTTTCCCATTTTAGTTCAGATTACTTATATGGTTTAAATCAATTTTCCAGGTCAATTCAGTTTAGTTCAGGTGAGGTTCACAATTTACTTTTGTCTCACATATTTTTATTATTAGTTCAGTGTCCAAACAGTTCAATTCGATTTAAGTTAATTTAATTTGATTCAATTCAAAATAATTCAAATAGTCTTACAATTAAAATGAATGCACCTTCTAACTAATTAGATATTTATTTGCACCAAAAAAAAAAAAAAACTAATTAGATATTTAGCATGAGAGATCTAGAGCATATAACCCTTACTTATCCCTTCTATTTTTTCGCTCCTCATAATTTTGTTAAATACTTACATTTGTACACAATGCATTCATTTCTCCCTCTTTTATTATAAGTAGTACACTTCTTTAGCATTTAATTGTCACATGATGATAATCTCTCATAATAAGGGATTTGTTATGTTAACATTTTTATACTAATATACCGAATTAACACTTCTATTAGTACCTAAAGTTTGCTTTTTTGGTGGTTTTAATACCTAACGTTTTATTTTGGTGATTTAGGTACCTAACGTTTCATTTTGATGGTTTTAGTGCCCGGCTCCGGCTGGAAATGCTAACGTAGCACTGGAGGGAAATTATTATTTAAATTTTTGATATCTGAAAAATGGAAAATACAATTTTAATTGTGAAATAACATTTTGCCCCCAATTTAACTCTCTAATATGCTAGAGTGAGTAAAACTCAAGACTATGCTTGCAGGGTAACTATAATCCATTTTGAGAACCTTAATAATACACCCAAAGGCTGCAACTTGTTCCGATTTCGTTCTTTTGGCTGGGAAAAATAGTGGCCATTACATATAAGTTGCTAATGTTCGATGAGTTAAGTTAATGAAGAAACAGAACATTTTGTATCCTTTGTTTTTCAATACTTCATGTTTTCATTCAATACAATTAGAAAGAAACCAGATTGTTGCATGATAAATCCTTGCTTTGTGGCATAACTTGTTACGGTATTCCAATTCTCTGTGCCCATCAATTTCTCTCATTTCAGGGTGTTATTCTAAATTTCAGTTAAGTGGCTGGTATTGGCAATTTTGATGCTTTCCTCTGTAGCTTGCATTATGTCTACTTAAAAATTGGAAAAGATTATTTTCTTTTGAGACTCTAATTTTCAAAGGGGATAGCCAGATTTTGTTCTTAATGTCATAATTGGAAACTTTTCCCTCTAGCCAAGGAAATTTTTCATAATTTTTGTTGGCTGATTGATTAATTCTCGCTCTACAATGGTGAAATCAAAGTGAAGAGAGAGAAAATGGAAGAGATGAGAAAGGTGGAGGGAAGAGAGAGAAAGAGAGAGGCAAAAGAGGGTTAAATTAGGGGCAAAATTGTTATTTCACAATTAGAATTGCATTATTCATTTTTCAGATATTAAAAATTAAAATAATAACTTCCTCCGTTGCCACGTCAGCATTTCCAGCCAGAGCCAGGTACTAAAACCACCAAAATGAAACGTTAGGTATCTAAATCACCAAAATGAAACGTTAGGTACTAAAACCACCAAAAAAACAAACGTTAGGTATTAACAGAGGTGTTAATTATTCCTAATATACCTGTCATTACTTATTTTGTGACTTAAATCGCGTACTCTTTTTTCTTTGTTTCCTTTTTTGAACGTAAAGCCGATGAAACGGCTGTTAAATGGCAAAATTTTAGGTAACATACCATTTACGTTGTGCAACTTGTGAACCACACGCGAGTCACGACCCATATTCTGTTATCGACTTTGGCTCGTAAGCTTACTTGCTATCCAATGGAGCTAGAAACAAGTAAGGGCTAGTGTCTTTAGGCTATACTCTGCTTAGATTATTTTTAATTAATTGTTGATTTAGATGATTTTTGTCGATTCTACTGATTCTAATGACGTGATTATATTAATTTCAACTCATTTATTTTTTTCCCCTCACATATTAATATCCATTTAGCTCGCTCAAAATAAGTAAAAAAGAGCATGCCCTAATACAAGAATGGAGAAGAATTAGAGTACATTCATTTTTAACTTACAAATTCTATAATTAATTCAGTTCAACACTATCACGTATTCCAACTATATCTCAAATATTTTTTATTCATTCAGTGCAACATATTTCATTTAAAATTTAACACACTCTCGGTGTCAATACAGTGGAAAATTGAGCTTTAACTTGTTGGGTTCCCATATTTGTCAAATGTCAAATGTGCATAAATATCTCATAAAATTACCATTTTACTATACATTTTGCACCCACAGGGAAAAAAAAAGAAAAGAAAAAAAAAACGCAGCATTTAGAGCAGAGAAGACCGACTGACCGACTGACCGACCCCATAGACTCGCTAATTTGCAGATCACCTCCTTTCAAACTACTCTTTTTTTCCTCCTCACCCCCCTTCTCTCTCTCTCTCTCTCTCTCTCTCTCTCTCTCTCCTCAACCCCTTTCACACATCCCCGCCGCCTTAGTAAACCCCCCTCTCAATTTGTCTTCAAAATCTAGATAAATCCTGTCTATAATTCTTGCGATCCCAAAAACCCCAAAACACAAATTCCTAATATCAACTCGTAAAATTAGATTCCAATTTCATCATAAATGCCCTTTTCCACCCAACACTTCCTCTTGCTCCGGTGCTATCTCATCGGTTTTCAATCTCAACCTTGACCCGCCGATCTCAGTTCGCCGGCGATCGATTTTTCATTCATTTTCCGGTGAGATGAGAAGAAAGAAAAATGGATAGACTCGTAGTTAGTGCTTGTATTTAGTTCGAGCAATAATTATCGTTGGCCCTGAAATTTCTCTTGTTTGGTCACGTCGTGTTGGTCAGATAATCATCAGTGCAGGGACCAGCTGGTTGTTGAAGAACGAGGGAGGAAAATTTAATAAAAAAAAGCTCAAATTTTAGGCAGAAAAAAAAAAAAAGAAGTTAAAAAGCAGATTGACTGGTAGCTGCTGAGGCGAGGAGAGAGAAGGTGAAAAGTTTTTTTGTGTTGTTGCGTGTGTGTTTTGTTATTTTTTTTTTCTTCTTTTTTTTTGGGGAGAGAGAAAGTAAACCAAACCCTAGGTTGCTCCGCTTCACAAATTGATCACAGTGGGTTGCTGAAGTTTACGAGTTTGTCTGAGCTGAATCGGTGAAATATGCCGGCTGATTTAGACGATTCATCGGTGAAGACCGTGTCGAACAACACGGCTTCCGGTGAAGCCAGTGTTTCCTCCACCGGCGATCAAGCTGACCCTCCTAAACCTCCGTTGAAGAAGAAACGCAATCAACCTGGCATGCCTGGTTAGTGATTTTATTTTGAGGGATTTGGAAATTTTGGATTGAATTCAATCATGGGAGTTTAATTTTTAGTGATTTGATTTTGTGGGGTTGACAGATCCAGATGCAGAGGTGATAGCTCTGTCGCCGACGACGTTAATGGCGACGAACAGATTCGTGTGTGAGATATGTAACAAGGGGTTTCAGAGAGATCAGAACTTGCAGCTGCACAGAAGAGGGCATAATCTGCCATGGAAGCTGAGGCAGAGAACGAGCAAGGAGGTGAAGAAGAGGGTGTATGTTTGCCCCGAGCCGAGTTGCGTTCATCATGATCCGGCGAGGGCGTTGGGGGATTTGACTGGGATTAAGAAGCATTTCTGCCGGAAACACGGCGAGAAGAAGTGGAAATGTGACAAGTGCTCCAAGAAATACGCCGTTCAATCTGATTGGAAGGCTCACACCAAGATTTGTGGCACTAGGGAGTATAAGTGTGATTGTGGCACTCTTTTTTCAAGGTTTTGGAAAATTTTCTGGGTTATGAGTTTTGGGTTACTTTTCTTTGGTTGTGGATGAAATTTGTTTGATTGTGTTTGGTTTGGGATTTACAGGAGGGATAGTTTTATCACCCACAGAGCGTTTTGTGATGCTTTGGCAGAGGAAAGTGCCAGAAATCACCCCAGTAAGATGGAGTTGGAGCCGAAAGCTCCGGCGGCCGTAGCTTCACCACCACCGCCGCGGCCGCCTCCACCACAACCACAGCTACAACCACCAGGACCACCACCACAGCCGCTGCCTCCACCACCGCCACCACCAACAGTGACTCCAGCAACTGTTATGGTCTCACCCAATTTGCCAATTCATAGTCCAGGTAAAGTGAGCATTATGATTGGAATGTTGTGTTCTTATTGTTTGTTTTCTGTCGGATTTGCTATATAGTAGGAGTATATTTTAATTTCAATTGGTAACTGAATTTTCAATTTTAGTGTCATCCCAAATCTTTGTTTGTTTTGCCTCTATTGGGTTTTTGGATTTAGTTTGTTTTGTCTGTTACTGATCTTTTGTTCTCATATGGGTTTTTGGATTTGTATAAATTAATGGCGACTTGTATTTGATCTAAGCTACAGCATGAGAACTAAAAAGTTTGCACAGTGAGCTCTGCCCTGTGGAAGGAAGATTCATTGATTTAATCTCTTTAAACTTTGTTAAAAGGGAAGATTTAATTGATTCAAAAGTGAAGAGAAAGAAGATGGAGATGAGAAAGGAGACCATGATTGAACTTGGCTCTTTACTTTTCGTTATAAAGTTGAGTTTAAAGAAATCCCATTGATGCTTAGTGAGGTAACGACCTTTTCCTTTTTGTTCATTTTTTTCATTTCAGACTTGCCCGAAAATCCAACTCCTATCTTAGAAGAACCACGTCCACCGTTGGGAACAGCTACGGCAGGGTTGAATGCTAGCTGTAGCAGTAGCAGTAGTTGCAGTTCTAGTAGCAGCGGCAACACCAGCAGTAGTGTATTTGCTAGCTTGTTTGCTTCCACATCAGCACCGGCTAGCTTGTTTGCTTCCACATCAGCACAGGCTAGCTTACCTTCCCACCCAAATCCGGGTTTCTCGGACTTTATTCGGACCATGGGTCAACCCGAATGTCCACCAACAGAACTGGCTCCATCTTCATCAACTGAACCAATTGCCCTTTGCCTTGCTACCAATCACGGATCATCTATCTTTGGCCCTGCTGGCCAGGAAAGGAGGCAATATGCTCCGCCACCACAGCCAGCTATGTCTGCAACAGCACTGCTTCAGAAAGCTGCCCAGATTGGTGCTGCAGCGAGTGGGGGGTCGTTGCTTCGCGGGCTTGGGCTGGTCTCATCCACTTCATCATCTGGAGCCCCAGATAATATGCAATGGAGCGGCCAGCCCATGGAGGCAGAGACTGGCCCTGTTCCATCCGGGCTTGGGCTAAGCCTACCTTGTGATGAAGGATCAGGCTTGAAGGAGTTGATGATTGGGAGCTCTTCCATGTTTAGCCCTAAGCAGCCGACCCTTGATTTCCTCGGGTTGGGAATGGCAGCTGGAGGAAGCTCAAACGGGGGACTCTCAGCATTGATCACATCAATCGGAGGTGGTCTTGATGTGGCTGCAGCAGCAGCGTCATTTGGAGCCGGAGAGTTTTCCGGTAAAGACATTGGGAGGAGCTCATGATGCAAGAAATCAAAGAGAGAAGCTAAAATTGTACAGGGCATCATCTTAATTAGGACTTTGGTTTTGCAGGCAAAAAAATTGCTGGGAAGATAATCTTTTAGTCTTTTACCTGTTTAATGGTAAGCAGAGGAGAGCAGAGGCAGTTGGCTCTTTTTAAATATTCTGCTGCCTTTCATCATCAACAAGACTCAAAGAATGTAGTATTGTATGTTGTAATTTAATCACTACTATTAGTTAGAAAGTTGTAGAAATCTCTCTTTCCCCCTAAATTATACTAGTATGTAAAAGGGGACATTAGTAAATTCAATACTACTAGTAAAGCTACATTTGTTGATTTCCTAATGTGTTTTGCTGATTGATCAGCTGCATCTTATCCTAGTACTGTATTTTTTTTATTGTGGTTGATTAGGTGTGGTCCACAACTAATTGGCGGATAAAAGGATGAAATTCCAAATTATGAGCCATTAGAGTCGAATCTATATCTCTCTAGTGGAAGTTAAACAGAATACTAGCACTCTAGTGCCTGATTGTCAAACCTGGGAGCTAACTAGGAGTACTAGAATGAGAATTCTTAGACGAATGTCAAATCTCTTACCATGTCGTGTCGTAGCAGTTGTGTTCATTTTATCGTTCTCATATGTGGTAGTAATCGTGTTCATTTCATCATTCCCGATATCACGTTTAATTTCCGTAATTAACTACAACTCTGCGTTTGAAATCAACTACTGTAAATATAGACTTGTACTAGTAGAGTAGTAGGAGTGTGATTTCTCTGTTTTACTACATGGCTAGGACCCACGTGTTGAAAACTTTAATTAGCTACTGTACTAGGAAGTGGTGGTGGCAATTCCCAAGTATGGAACATCCTTGATCCAGTCAAAATGAAATTCAAAGTGGACAAAATAATTTTGGCAGCAACAAACAAGTTGACAGTTTTGCATTTAAATTTGTGGTATTGCCCAATCGGGCACGCTAGTAGTTGGTCTTGCTTTATAGTGGGTTCAACTTCAACATCAACTTCAACCCCTAGGCGTTGATAATTACTGGTCTAAGCTGATCAGCTAGCGTAGCGGGACTTGTAATGTAAACAATCAATCATATGAGTACAAATTTTGTTTCCGGGCTTCACCTCAAATAAGTTTTTGGCTGTCGGTCGATCCTAAGCTCCTAAATTCCTAATCGTGTGAAACCACTAATTGGCAATTGCCTAGCAAACACGCTTCTCTTTTATCTTCAACCTTTCACACTCTAGTTTTGTAGCTTCTACAGCTTCTTGTGGTGTACTTATCATTGTCTTTCTTTCTTACCTCTATTGAAAAGATGTTAGCTTCTAGGCACATGCTCAACTATGTCTTTCATTATTGGTAGTAGTATATACAGTATCACGGTTTGAGAATTTTTTTTCTTATGCAATTTTATCAAAATAAAAAGCGGCTACTATTGAGTTGAGTCGTAGGATATCCATGTATGTTTTTAATGGGTAACACTTAAAATCAAATGAGAATGCTTGATAATCAAATGACTATTTGTAATAACCAAAACCAGGAGTACTACATAATAATGGTTGGCAATTAAGTGGCAAGCCGTTCAGTATTTGACTTAGTGAATAATAATGAGGTTTTGGATACATTATGTATTTTTTAATTTATTTATTTTTTGATTAAATGTAAGTTTATGTATTATATTAGTCATTTTATATCTTAAGATGATCCATTAGAAGCACTTAACTATGTATACAAGATGGGGACTAATTATAATTTGACTTAAAACTCATTTCTATCTACTTATTTCCTCGATTAAAACTTCTTTCCTCATTTTATAATCAAAACTTAAGAAGAAAGTGTTGGTAATAATTTACTAGTATACTTTGAATAGGTAGATGTGTGGAGAAAGTTCATAGAAGAAGGCATCAGACACAAAATACCAAATCCGGGGGATCAACCCGAGATTGATGTAGTAGTCGCTTTTTAAAAATGGGGCTGTACAATTTGTGGTTGAACTCAAAATGGCGCACACATTCTAAAATTGTTGCGAAAAAACATGCAAAAGGAAACGCAAAAAACCATGAAATGGAAGGGTTCGGATCCAAATACCACAACATTAAAGCCTCAATTGCTTAAATAATTAATTAACATAAAATTTTCAATTTTTCTCTGTGCAGTTCAAGACAGCTACGCCATCGTTCGTTTCTTGTCCTTTTCTAGTTGAGCGGCGAACTGCTTCTACTGCTTTGTTTAATGCCTGTCACTATTTAACAGTAGTACTTATTTGATTAATTTAATACTACCAAGCAAGTGTATGTGTATCTAAGTCATAACATGATGATGATGATGCATGTATCGATCGATGAATCATGCACTTAATTTAATTCCATTTGGACTTTTGTATAAAATAAGTAAAATGTGATTTTTCTATTTATGTTAACTTATGTAGTAAGATTCTGCATTTGTCGCATTATGCTTATTTTAGTCATTCAATTTCAAATATGCATACTTCTCTATTAGTATATACTCTGGTCCAGCAATCCGATTAGCTTTCGCAATCTAGTCAATTTTTCCTACTCCATGGCCTTGTTTTGGCCTTGTCGATCTTTTTCTGTGATTCTCTTAGTAAAATATAATAAGGGGTGTGGTTGAGTGGATAGGGAGTTAAGGGACTCATCTATCCTTCATCGAAATCCATTGTTTGAATCTCGTCTTGAGTATGGAGTAGCCTTAAATTCCTTGGCCAACTGTCCTACCCTTTATACTCTTAGTGCCCGTTTGGTTCAGAAAATTTTAGGCCCAATAATGGAATCAAGAAACAAATTTCTTTACTGACTGTTTGGTTGAATGATGCTAATAACCCAATCCATTAGTTGGGCTTAAGCCTTACCCCTGATTTGAAACCTCCCCACCCCGAGGGTTTCAATTACCATTACCTGATGAAATGTACGCTCAGTCGCTTACATTCTCTCTTCATATCACCCGCCCCACCCTCTCTCTCATCTTCACTCGCAGCACCACCTTCTCTCTGATCTCCTCGTTTGTGGCCGCCCGTTGATCTCTGCCCCTCTACCTTCTCTCTCCTCGTCTTTCGCCGCTCGCACAATCTCTATCTTCTAATTGAAATTGAAGTTTTTTTCCTTAAAGTTATGGAGGTGCTTTGATATTCGAAGTTATGGAGATTTGCCTTCTACATTGCGATTTGAAGTATGAAAATGTGATTTCAATTGTCAGAAAAGTTGCCAATTTTGCATTACTTTTCACCATCTTTATTACTCCCTCCGTCCCATTATTATGTTTCCAAACCCACCAAAATTTTGTCCTACTATTACCTTTCCAAACCAAATAAACCCCCATATCATCCCTAAATTAACCCTCCACTATCTAAAAAAA
>BSSO01007422.1:0-10988 GCA_030267885.1 Mesembryanthemum crystallinum | reverse complement strand
TTGTGTCCTTTATTTTCGTTGTTGTTTATTCTTGAACGTAATTGTCACCTGTAATCGTTTCCGCTACCAAATCCCTAACATTATCCTCATAGGCATGATGAAGATGTAGGGGAGAGGGAGAATCTCCATGCCTAATCCTCTTAGAAAGGCATGAAGAGGTCAGTAGGAATAGCGTTCACCAAAAGAAAAGAGGAGACGGAGGTAATGCAATGCATGATAATATTGGTAGACTCCTCGTCAGATTAAAGAAGAAGGGACAATTCCTAATGAAACCCACTCAAGTCTATCATAGGTATTTTCAGGGTAAATTTATTTCTATACCAAACCAATGTTTAGCCCTTTTGCCTTGATTCATACTATGAAGGATTTCAAAGGCCACAATGTAATTCACATCACAGTCTCTATATACCATGGATAAAATTGTTCTAAACAGGAGAAATGTATTTTCCAATGAGAATTCTAAACTTAGCCACTAGGATTTAAGTGATCACTTTGTATAAGGAGTTACACATGTGATGGGTCTCAGTTATTTCATAATCTTGTCGGAATTGTCACATTTTCGGATAAGACTAATTATTAAGGGTTTGGTTCAAGTCACTCGGGATCTTGCCAGTCCTAAATATTACGATAAATTCAACCACCTCATGTCCTCTACTATCCCACCAATGTTGAAAGAACTAAGCATGATGGAACCCTTCAGAGGCATGACCCTTAGCTTGTAAGAGGCAAGACTAAACAAAATATTATTAATCTCAATGCGGGTAGGGACATGTCCAATTTTAATGGAGGAGTCACTACTATTCTGAAAAAAGCCAATTAAATTAAAACAGTTCGTAGACCCTTATTAGTTGTTTAGAAGTGAATAGATTAGAAAAGTTGGACAGTACACACTTTGTAAATTAAACACAAGTACAATCTTACAAGTCACAATGAGTTACTACATCAGTATTTATTCCTCTCGCAAAATAATTAGAGTTCACTGCAAATAATCATCAGAATTTATTTCTCTCACAATATGAATGGAATCCATTTCAAATCATTCAAAATAGTAAGTATCTTAATCGCCGAAACAATTATTAATTTCTCATCAAGTCATAAACAATATAATTAATCCAAAATTACCACACCTATACAATACGCACCATTCTTTGATCCTACAAGCTATGTGACATTTGCTAGCTAGCCAATCACATTACACAGTATACTCAAAAAATAAATCTATTCCCCTTTCTCAGTGTCTCCCGCCCCACAAGATCATCTTTGCCACACAAACCCAAAATGCAAACACAATTAATACAACCCAACAAACTTTCATCAACTCCAATAACCAAACACTCCCTTATTGCAATATCTCTTTCTTTTTCAATCACAACCTTTTTTGTTTCTTATAAATTGATACAGCCTCCCAACTATATAAGAAGCATCTATCTAACTTCCCCCTCTCCCCCACCTCCATAATTTCCATGTTCATAGATGATGGCCACAATGTCATAACTATAAATATCCCCCCACTTCTAATTTTTACTTGCCTTTTTTTCATTGTCATATGATAATGGCCATAATGTCATACTACCTTCCCTTCATATTCTCCATACTCCTAATAACACTCTTGGAAACCGGGATCTCTCCGGTCATCGGAAAGGTCCCGGCCATCATTGTATTTGGGGACTCGACGGTAGATACTGGTAACAACAATGAAATTGATACATTGCTTAAGAGCAACTTTAAGCCTTATGGCCAAGACTTTGAAGGAGGCCGGCCCACAGGCCGGTTTTGCAATGGACGTCTACCGTCCGATTTCATCTCCGAGTACTTTGGACTCAAGAAGACGGTCCCGGCTTATTTGGACCCAATGTATAGAATTGAGGATTTTGCTACTGGAGTTGTCTTTGCTTCTGCTGGTACTGGTTATGATAATACCACTTCTTCTGTACTAGTAAGTTCTTGTTCTTTGCTAGCTCTTTGATTTTTAATGTGTTAATGTACTATAAATATAGTTTAAGTTTGGGATATAATTAAGAGCCTTTTACATTTTATACGTGGAACAATGCATGAAATTAATAATAGCTAGCTAGCCAGATAAGTTGAAATAGGTCACCATCTTTTGGGGGCTAAAACTCAATTTTCAAAAAAAAAATACTAACCCTAAAGGAAAATCAATTGTGGAACTTGAATTAAAGCAATATAGAATGAGTTGGCATCATGTTTTTTTTTTTCCACTTATATTGTTTATAAGGTGTTTGGTACGTGCGAGTTATAAATGGGGGAATAAGAATGTAAATCTTAATGCCTCTATGGAATTATCTGCAAATAATAATAGAGTATATGTGAGATTTGGGGGTAAGGCCTTCTAGAAAAGGTGCACCTACATTTTTACTCCCTAGTGTACCATAAATATAATGCTTGAGCCTTCTATTCCATAAAAATAATCTCGTTGGAGGTTGGATAATACGAGGTAGTATTGAAAATAAATGAGGGTTTACTAAATGGCCCATCAATATTAGCGAAAAAAAGGCTCTAGTTGATTATTCGCGACTTGCTATTGGGTGAAAGCTTATAGTCGAGGGATTATCAAGACGAAAACGGTTGCTACAACTTTCTGATAAGTTAGGAGAGCTTGTGCTTGGATCCTTTTGGTGTACCACTTCGTTTACGTTATTTTCAGTTTTTTAGTTGTTTTTTTTTATTGGGTTTGAACTTCTTTGCTGGATCGATGTTTTCAGGACCTTGCTTATATTTCTGTGAGTTTGTTGTTTCATTTAATAATACTAGTGTTTTATTGCACGCATTGCATACGTGATTAAAGTATATAATCATAAACATAATACTAAAATTAGGAAATATGAAGCCAATATATAATTACTGTCAATAAATACACTGTATAAGTGTGTAAATATAATTTTAATTTATAGAATCTTTTAAAAATATGGTGATTTCTTTAAAAAAAATGATGATGATTGCAAAATAAAAAAAAATGATGATGATTGCAAAAATCTTTCAAAAATCTAATATTACTCTCAGGAAAAAAAAAAAAAATGGCCTATCAACTTATAACTAATTGTGCTTATGAGTATTTTGATAAAATAATACTTAATCTCCATTTTAAACAAAAAATGACAATCTTATCAGGAAACTACCAAAAACCAACAAACAAGTGTCCAGAGCATCATTAATGCTCTCTCACCTTTACACACAAAGACCACAGCTCGTTACAGCCATATCATAAATATGAGAGTGAACAATTATTTCCAATCTTCATCCTAAAATAAATTCCTTTCCTTCCAGCTGTTAGAGGATATTGATATTCATAGGAAATGATATTAGTCAATAATATCTCTCGATATAGAGATTATATTTATATGAAGAGATATTATTGACTAATATCATTTCCTATGAATATCAACATCCTCTCAATGCATTTGGAAAATAATTGAAAATTTTGTCATACATTGATAAATTTTTAAATGAAAATTTGATGCTAATAATCCAATCTTTTGGCGGTTCAACAAAAATAATCCCATATTTAAAAATTGACAAGAATAATACCATATTTACTTTCGTCCCACAATAATGGGCCAAGTGACATTTTTGTTAACTCTCAATTACGGAAATGATGGCGTGGTAAGGGTTTATTACTAATGTCATTGCATCGTTTACTTTTTAATCCNGCAATATGCTTGAGTTGTTTGTTTGACACAAAAATTGAAAAATGGGGGAAGTAGGACTTCCTAGGAACTTCCACTTCCCACAAAATGGAGGAAGTGGCTTACCCACTCCCCCCTAAGGTAAGTAGAAGTTCCTACGGGAAGTCACTTCCCTTATTCACAACCAAACAACTTTTACCACTTCCTAGGAAGTTGATAGAGAAAGTGAATTCATGTGAATTAGAAAATCCTAAGAAGTTCCACTTCCTATATTAACCAAACAAGCACTTAAGTTGAATTTATTTTCCCTTTAACCCACAATCATGCTATCCAACATATAACCTGTATAAAATGTTCACAATATCCTTGAATTATTGTTTGTACAGTGCGAGATGGGTGTTGCACTGAGAAGAGGACATTAGATGAAACATTTCAAACAGAATTGGCCTGTGGAAGTATACATAACACTGTTTGCTGAGAAAATTAATAAATTAAAACAAAGTCATAAGCAATTACATATCTATACTTATGGTTTATGCACCAAATACTCAAATCTGGACAAGAAAAAGGGGGCTCCAAAGCTTGTCTTATTTTGAAATTGTCTCTTATAGTTATAGACCACATAGTTGAAAGCAGATGGAAGATCTGCCTCGTCCGCGTGCTAGGACGGAAATGTGCGTTGTTTCTTCCCGTGTCATTATTGTAAAAGCCTACAAATTATCTACAATATGATCCCTGCCATGCCCATCCAGCCTTATCGAAATCCAGTGGCCAAAAATCCTTTTCAAGAAGAGGTTCACCTTCTAAACCGCCTCTCACCCACCTTGCCCTCGAATATCCATAAAACAGCTCTATATCCAAAATGTAAATCTCAACCCATCATTGCTTTGCCTGTAGGAAACCAAAAAAGACCAACATTAGTTTTCAAAGGGCGATTGCGAAAACTAAGCATACCCTATTTTTCTCCAAGACATTACAGAAAAGAGGTTATCTCTTATGTATATTTCACCGATGAGACTTCTGCGAGAGTTTGCTGGCAAGTAGTTACTTTCGTTGCAGCATATTCGTGGTACCTATGCTAGATAGATATCTTTCAAGGGATGTCTAACGCTACGATATTCGAATGACTAATTTATATACCAGGTACACATCTTTCAAACGACAATTACTGTCATGGTACTTGTTTAATTTATAGTTACTTTCTGGCAAGTAGTTACTTTCGTTGCAGCATATTCATTGATTTCAGATTGAAAAGGAAATGATCATGTGGAGGCCTTGGACAACTACTCTTGCTGATTTCACTTCCACAAGTTTACAAGATAAGAAAAGACTGCTGATTGAATAGATGAAACAACTTCCAGACATCCGTAAGCAGACAAGTTAAGTTCACAAAAAAATCACGATTTCTGACGTGATTGAATTTACAGATTTATACTTGCATCGAAAAATGAGTTCGCCTCTCTAGTTACTAGGAGAAGTCCAGTTGCTTGATTGTGGGAGGGACTTTATCGAATTCAGTCTCAACTTCACAGAATTCAGTAAAGTCTCTCTCACAATAAAAGAACTGGACCTCTCCAGTCTCCAGCAATTGGAGAATAACATGATTCCATCAAAATCAATAACAGAGATTGATTGATGGTGAGATAGATAATCCTCCACATAAGGTAGCCAACTAATAATACCAGAGGAGTGGCAATCAGAGTGGTTCGACCTTGAAAAACGTCTAGAGTACAAAGTTACTTTTTACAGTTGGTGAGACAGATAACTCTCCACATAAGGTGGATGATTAATAACGCCAGAGGGGTGGGGAGCAGAGCAGTTCAATCTCTAATAAAAGAGGGTGAAAGAACAAAAACTACTTTTTTTGAGCTGCCAACTTAGAAGAACTTTTCTTTTTGGTAGGATAAGCAAAGACATTTAAATACTAGTTTCTGTCTCGAGACATAATGACTAGTGGATTTTTCAAGTGACTGGTGATTAGATTGGTATATCACCCATAGTGGTGCAACAGCTATTCTTGCTTTGCCCACTATCTATTTGTATAAAGATAGCTAAACTTCGAGGCCGTTTGGCCAAGTTTCTAGGGTTTTGAGCTTCCTCTTCATAAATCTCACTTCCCCTCCTCCAACACTCACCTATTCCTCTCCAAGATCTTCTAAGAAACTAAAATGGCGCTTAAAATAGAAACTTCGAAAATGAAGCTTTTTCAGCCCAACTTGGTTTCTTAGAAGCTCTTGGGGGATAGAGATTTGTGAAAGAGAAACTCAAAATCCTAGAAATTTGGCCAAATGGCCTCCTAGAACTGAGAAGCTGTGTTTCATTTTGAAAGTACCCAAAACCTATTAGATTTAAGAGCAATTTTGATTTGAACACATGCCAAGGCGGCCAATACGGACATCAAAAAGAGTCGAAAATCAGGATGTCAGAGAGGAATCTAACGCTAAAGCAATCAATACCACGTTACCAAACAATTAGATTTTCTAACTAAGATCAATAACACCTGACATTTACCTGAGAATACAAGAAGGTTCCAAAGACAGCAATGGCGGCTCCAAGTGCATTGACTGGCTGAACAGGTGTCCGGAAAATGATGATGGAGGAGACGATAACAGATATACGCTTCATAGTGTTCCCTATGCTAAATGTCAACGGAGAGATTTCATCCAAAGACATGTATGACACTTGGTTGTAAAGGTGATAAAACACACTTTGAGCGGTCAGCCACCTACAACAAAGAATAACAGTGATAATTCATTAGTAAGCAGCAATATGAATCAGAAAGCACTTCCATCAGTATGCAGAAGAAAAGCAAGAGGTTGTTTGGCCTAGCTTCTCAAATTTGAACTTCTCCTTGACAAATCTCTCTTCTTCCCCCCTCCACCATCACTTCCTCCTCCCCCAAGAGTTTCCAATAATGCCAGAGGGTTAGGGTACATTCAATCAATGAACATGTAGAACCACACAATTTGGGAGTACATAAACAAGAGACCATAACATCTCAAACCAAACAGGTGACTTGTGTGACCTACTTGAGTCTGAACAGGGTAGTTGAGGGTTCATTTGAACCATTTATAAGAATGACAGACACATAACCAGTCAAGACACCAACACCAGAGCCTATGCGCGTATTGCCAATATAGTCCCCCAAGGCCTTGCATTTTGACCAAGCATATACAGAAACTTAACGGGTGGAGGGAGTGATTAGAACAAATTTGCAACTTGCAAGTGAGATAAAGACAAAATGCATTGAACAGAAGTTGCATTGCAAAATCAGGCAACTATTTAGACCATTGTACTCTAAAGTAAAAGATTCTGTTGTAAGAGAGACTACAATATGTCATTTTCAAATGCAGCAGAGACTAATAGAACAATACAAGTGGAATACCAAACAGAAAGCACAGGCAAAAAGGGAAACAAGATATCAGTCAGAATTTAAGATGATTACCAAATGAAGTTGGATCCAATATCGGAAACAGCCTTATCCCATCCTGCTGCCCACATTTTGGGACCCTCCACATACAGTGCAAATGGGGTGAGAAGTACGAGAGACAGGATGGACAAACAAGCGTAGTAGTTCATTCCGCTAACAGACTTCCCTTTCATGCCTTTCTTTGAAAATATGTTGCGGAAGACAAATGCCAAATTTGATATCATTGCACCCATAAAACCTGAAAGGAACATACAACTACAAACTCAGAACTCAGGAAACAAACTTCCAAATGTTTGAAATATGTGTCATAGTATCCCCAACCAGGTCTGAGTCTATGTTACAAGGACTCATGGACAAGTCAGATTCAAAATGAAGACACAGACATTTCTAGAGAGTTCTGTCTGGTTCTTGGCCTATTCTCAGGATGTCGTGTCAGTGTGTAGGGGAGTCAATTGCAGATATTTTGAGCTGGAAAGAAGAGACAAAGTTGCATACTGTAGAGCTATAACGAAAGATATAGCATGACAGAGAGGCCAAGACAAGGAAACATCAATCAAAATATTAAGTCTTCAACATTGTTAACGCAAAAACTCAATAAGATCGATGAATGAGAATGTGTTTTAGCTTCCTTACCAATCATGTTGAAGTTCAGTTCAGTGACAGCTGCAAGTGCGCAACCTCCAATGATGGGGACCAATGACCAGTACACCCCAGCAGCAAATGACTCGCCCAAGAAAAATCTTGAGACCAACACACTGAAAGCAGGTTCAGCGCTCTTAATAATATGGGTAAATGAAACAGCAACCTTTGACATGCTAACTGTGGCTGCTACATGCCCAATTGTATGTGCCACAGCAACCTACAAAGAGAATACATTGAATGCAACAAAATCATAGGAATGGGTCAAAAACATATTCCAAAACACAAATAAGCAAACAGAAAGTCTCTTGCATCCACATACATACACCAAAAAATACTCACACACACACACACACACACACACACACACACACACACACACACACACACACAAGGGCTTCCATGGCAATAGAAATCAATTTTCTTCTAAACTTACAATCACATTTGTCACTGCAATAGCACAATTCTGTCAAATTTAGCAAACCACTAATACCAAAACTGATAGCATGAGAATCCATCACTACCTAACCTAATCAAACAACTCAAAATTACAATATCTTCCTAAAGTCGCAATTACAATTACTATTACAATTTTTTCACTCTTTAACATAAGCAAGCAACTTGTACAGAACACAAGTATCATAAGTTTTTAGGATCATAAGATGCACACAACATTAGGAATCCAATAGTCCCAAAGTATAACCCCAGTTAAAATCAAAATTCAACTAACTTATACAACTAGCAATTTCACCTTAAAACTTCGATCACATCAGCAAACAACTAACAAGACAGCAGTAAATTTGAAATTTTGCATAATCAACTCACACAAGGGCAATATAAGAATTTGAGGAACCCATTCAAATTTCAAAAGCAATGAAAAAAGTGAAATCAACCCAACTTGCAACTTACAGGAAGAAGGGCCTTCCAGAAATCACTATCAGTGTTAGGAGCCTCAGCAATCCTTGTTGCCCAAGAGACCACCATAATCAAAGAACCCATAGCAAGGGACAAAGTGGAGGTTAACCAAGGGTAAGGGAAGGCATTCAAAACTTTCTTATTGTAAATATTGAACACCACATTCAAAGCCCACCAAACTGCAAAGTAAATCCCAATTTTAACCTTCCTAGCAGCCTCTCCTGGAATAGGAACAGGAACTGGTTCAGGCTTAATGGGTTCAGACCCATCTGCTTCATATGCTTCACACTTGATCAGAGGCTTTCTCTCTCTTAACAACCCATCACCCAAACCAAAACCTAAACCTTTAACACTTGAAACATGAAGGGGTTTCTGGATCAAAAGATCTGATTTTCGACGAATTAATGGGGCAAAGGAAGCAAATTGCGATGTGGGCACTTGAAATTTCTTCCTTAAAACATCAGGATTGGAGAAAGAAATTGTGGGTTGCTTCAAAGTAGTGATCATCTTGCCTCTCAAGATCAAAGTTCAAATCTTTACCAATAACCAAACACAGAAAAGGGTATTTTTTTTTCTTTTTTCTGAGAGTTGGTGGCTAATATAGAGAGAGAAAAACAGAAGAAAAGTGCCCTTTGGCTTAAACCCTTGTGACGAAGAAGATGATGATCAATCAGCCTAACCTAATAAGCTGAAAATAGGGGGAATATATGATGAAATAATTCACCTTTTATGGTAGGTAGGAAACTATAGAAATAATCATAAAAAGGGGTAGCAAAGAGTTGAAATTTGAAAAATATAATACCCAAAAAGCAAATAGGGTTAATAATTGTGACTTTAATGGTGGGATTTAAAGTGGGGAGGGATCAGTCAAAGAATAATTTACGGATTTATTGGGTAAGAGAATGGTATTGAGAGTAAATAGAGAAAGGTGGGGTTCAGATCTAAAAAGACAGCTGAGAGAGAAAACAGAGCAATGGATGGTTGGTTGGTTTGTAGAGGCAGGGCAGGTGGCGATGGCCGTAAACTCCCTTCTATGTATTGGAAGTTGGAGTGGGGTGTGTTTGAGTATTTTAGTTGATTTCAATTAAAAAATCACCAAAAATTATCATATGTAAAAATAATTTCATATTCCTATTGATCTAGAAATATTAAATATTAATATTAGAGATTTATACATATTTAGAAAACAAGTATAGATAGTGAGTATTACACCCTCGGTACTTTTCAAATGTTCACAAACCACCAAAAATTTTGTATTTTTCAAATGTTTACAAACCAAATTTTACCCACACTACTCTCCATAATACCCCTCCACTATCTACTTTAAACAATAAAAATTCAACTATCAAATCAACTTTAAAAAATAAACTCATTTTTTATTCACTTTTATTTCTCTCTCTAACCACCACAAAACCTATCATTACAATTTTTAAAATAAAATACTCATTGTTTCACATTCCCTCTCATTGTAATTCTGTTAAACCCTTAGGGGCAATATTGGAAACAAAACCCCTTTCTTTGGCTTCCTTAATTTTTGTGCTCAAATGGTTTGTAAACATTTCAAAAGTACAGAGGGAATAGAATACTAGTTGTACTTGGGGAGTATCATACAAATATGTGTTTCATTGATATCAATAACAAGCCAGATTTTTTAGTATTATATATTTTATCATTTCGATATCTTTCTCCAATATCTACTTTAAAGAATCATTATAAACAATAAAATCAGTAAATATCTGTCAATCAACAAAGTTCAATAAAATCAACGATCAATAGTACGCCTACTTTCCAATGTACCTATGTGATTATGGGATGGGTATATGTCACTCTTTTTTTTTCGGTTTTAACCAAGATATCCACCGCCAAGAACAGTTACTAATCCCCTTGCCCTGAGAGCTCCACTTAAGGGTAAAGGGCTAGTCAAGGATCTATTTCCATGTATATGTCACTCATTTATTATTTAACATCATTCCTAAACTATTCAATGTCCACCTTAATTGTCATTTGTCATATTTCAGTTAATTTTTGTCATTTTTAAACTCATTATTATCATTCTTAAAGTGCATTCATACCATGCCTAAACTGTTCCATATGTTACACCTAAATTGTACTCCCTCCGTCCCGCAATTAACTTTTAAAAATTAGAAGGGAACAAGATTTTAGGTGAATGTTTTTAGACAAATTTACCCTTATAGTAATAGAAGGAATAAAAAATAAAAGGGGAATTTTATGTGAGAGATTAAAATAATAGAAAGATATTATTGTGAGAGAATAAAATAATAGAAAGAGTGAGAGTGATTGGAGAGAGAGTGTAATTTTTTATTGTATTTGTGAGTTAGTGGAGGGGTATAATAGAAAAT
>BSSO01007421.1:0-10990 GCA_030267885.1 Mesembryanthemum crystallinum | reverse complement strand
CCTCCGAACCCACCCAAAACTCAAATCTGAGATCTAGGTTTTTGATGAGGAAGAGGAGGAGAAACAGAAGGGGGAGAGAAGCGAAGAGAGAGAAAATGCTTGCCGATGACGAGTTGCGGAGGTCGGGGGGCAGGGATGGGGGTGGGTGTCAATCCATTCAGTTTATATGGAATTGATTGTTCCTATCCGATTTCTTCATTTAATTACTTTGATTCTGGTGTTTTCTTGTGAAAATGCTCCGGAATCTGAGATCGATGCTGCTGCCCAATCACCACCACCTCCGGCATCAAAGGCCGGCGCCGGAGGTGGTGGTGATAGCTGATTGGTGAAGAGAGAAGGTGATAGGAGACAGAGAGGAGACATGAGGTTTGTGTACTGTGTGTGTAGTCAGTGAATGAGGGAGTGTGGGGAGGGTAGAAAGTGGGGGTATGTTGGACTTCTTACTCCTTTGTTAAAACTTCGTGCCGAACAGTAAACGCCTCGAAGATTCTGAGTTGGAAGGAGTATATTTTTGTTCCTTGTGTCTTTCATTTTTCTAGCTCCATCTGTTCAACAATGTCTCATACATTCTATAATTACAATGGGACAGAAGATGGACAACATCCTATCACCCTACCGGAAATTGGCTCTTTCCTTCACCCATTCAGCCACAGCTTTCCAAGACGATTCAATATATTGTGCAAGGGTTTGGGTGCATTGTGGGGGTGGGGTGGGAGGTGAGGCAAGGAAGAGCAGTGAAACAACACCCTTCAAATGCGCCGAAATTAGTTAATACTTCTAAATCTGCAAGCTAACCATAAATTAACCATGAGATAGAAATCCTGAAACATTTGTGTTTAATGGTTATATGATTTGAAACCAGCCTAATCGCCATCTCTCCAACCTCCTGAAAAAAGAACAGAGGAGTAAGTGCGATTGAGTAGCTGAGAAATGCAATAGACTAGGATACACAAGCAATGGGACTCTAGTTGGAATGATTGAGTTGCTTGAGAGCCAAGAGTTTTCCTTTTGGATGCTTTATTTTTTGTTGTTATATATATTTTCGGAGTAAGAGTTGAGAGCAGAATAAGGATAATCTTAAGATTTATAGGACCAAGGAGGAAGGGGTTTGGGGTTCAGTAGTGTGGTGTCGTAAATTGTTTGTTGGTTTGAAGCAACAAGCACTTCGAGTGGTGTGGAGATGCTTTGGCTGGAACAAACGCTTCTGACTTCAGCCTTGGAATACATCTAACAAGTGTAAAAATGATAATGGGGTTCTTAACATTTGGATCGCCGTGCTAGTAAGACACATTTGCATCTGTTTTTTTTTTTTTTTTTTTTGGGTGTGATTTGCACGATGTAGTTGGGGGAGGCTTTTTGACGCTAGGGGAGAGTGTTTTATATGTTCTCCCACTCTTAATCAACATTTACAGACTCGGTATGTCAGATTTGGATGGGAAGGAGAACAAAAGAGGTTGTGGCGGTGGTGTGCGTACTTAGCTATTCTATGGTGCCTTTTATTTTATAATGAAATTCTCTGATCTTTACCGGGGTCTACAAGCCTCTTGATTTTGTTTGGAATCGGGTGGTGTACTTGGCCTCTATTTGGGTCAAAGTTGTGGGCGCTTTTAAGGGATGGTTCTCGCTGATGTTCATTGGGTGATTTGTAATGGAGGTTGTGTGCTTAGATGCTCTTGAAGAATCCATCCTCTTAGCTTGTAATTATGTTGTATACGTTTTGAGTAAAATTTTCTGTTATCTAAAAAGAAGGTTAGGATTTGGGAAGAGGCATGGTTGGGAAGCAACCTTTCTGAATTCTTTTCCTTGTCTATATCACTCATCTTCTTGTTGGAATGTGTTCAGTTTCAGATTTCTTTTGATGGGATGGTCCATCACTCAATCTGCAATAACTTTGTGCAATCCAAACTTTGATAGGGGCTGGTGAGGTTAAAGTGTTTTTAGCTTTGGCAGTAACAAGTAAAAAGTAGATAGGATAGTCAACCAATTTCTTGAACTTTGCCATTTTGCAAGAAACATGAAGATGGGGTTAGAGCAACTTATTTATTTATATATATTTATTCTTTTATAGGCAAGACAACTTATTTATATGGGGATTTAGATTATTGCTTATTCACAGATGAGTTGAATAGTTTCTTTTCTTTGTCATAACCACCTAGTAAAAAGTTTTGCATGCAAATGCTTGTCTATTCTAACTTGGGAGTGAAAGCTTTGTTGACTGGAACAGGCTGAAGCGCTATCTTGTTTGATGGGTGTGGTGTATGTTCCTGAAATAGAGTGCTTTATATTTTGAGGCAACTTAACAATTGTTGTTGAAGATTGTGTGGGTGAAAAGGGTGAGGTAAATCTGTCTGGTTACAGTCTTGGACCATGGTTGGGGAAATATGTTTGTTTTGGAGGGATAAGAAGATCTATTACTAGGGGAGAGTGTTTTATGTTGTGTGGGTTTTATGGTTAGGAGTGATAGAACCTTCTGGAGCTAATTTCTGTTGTTTTCTTGTGCTACTTTTGCTCGGCATACTTGATTTCTCAGGGCTGGAAATTCAGCACGAAAAAGGCCTGTGTTAAATAAGATAGGCGAGTAGAGTAGATCTACAAAAATCTGCATAAATGTCATATACTTATAATATGGTTTCTGCACTGGCTGTAAAGAATTACATTTTATAACTATAAAGTTCGGCATCCTATGTGGATAGGTTTATTACTTAATTTGACAAGGACGATTTGTGCATATGTAATGAAGTGGGGTTCCATCTTTATAGAATGGAGATATACAAATTCATCCACATACCACATTTTTTTTGGGTTGGGNATTACAATATAATTTTCTTATAGTCAGGGAGTGCAGATCTCTTTAAGCATTCAAGTCTGTTAAGCCAGATTGTTTCGATGTATACGTGAATGTAAACATCACAGATCTTCACTTGAGAGCAGTGTATGAGGGAGCAGATAGACTTGATAGACATAGACTTAAAATAGGGTCTTTGATCATATTTGACATTCTTATAGGCAGCAGATAGAATTAAATAAGCCCTTTGATCACAGTAGAGTATACTCTCCTATGGGACATATATCACTTTCATTTCAATTGAATCACGTTGAACTGAACTAATTGAACTGAATGAGAGCTGAATGAATAGTTCTATGTGAGAGAAAAAGTGAGTTGCTAAACTTAACCTACTGGGAATGACGAAATGAACAGGGGCCTTATTTCTCACCTTCTCATATTATGACTGTCTTGGCTTCTTCCATGCCAAAATATGGATTAGCTGCTAATGGAGACAGTCCATGATGTTCATACTCAAAAGTCCTTTTTAGCTGCAATAACAAGGGTGCCACTAGGCTTTCCACAACGGCACTACACTACTGTTATGCCACAGTCAAGGGTGAAAATGTAGGAAGCACAATGTTGCTTACATTGCAAGAAAGTAAATGCACACAAGATAAAAAGGTGGATTTTCACACCTGTTGACCTGTGCTCTAAGTGATGGTGGTCTGATTTCATTACGTTGATGTACTGTAAACTTAAGAAACTATTACTCTAATTTTACCTGACAAATGCACCTTTAATTGTAATATTCTTTATGCTTAGAAGTTAGAGCATTGAGATCCATGCTCTCCAATTTTATTTTCTTTTGTTCTTTTTTCTCCTTCCTTTTTCTTCCCTGAGCTGTCAGCTCTCTATATGGTGATAACTGGAAAAGAGACTTCTGCGTGTCTATCTGCAGCACTGAGTTTCTGGGTTTTATTATGTTTGAGATGTGCTTTATTGGCAATCTAACCTTATTTCTCCTGCTTTGTCTCAGACTTCCATTGGGGCAAATCTTATCATTGATCCTCTTCTTGAGGAGGAAAACTGCCAAGATGGAAGTTTAATGTTTACTTATATGCCTTCGCGTACCGAGGTTACACAATTGACTATAACTGGAGAATGGACAACTCCAAGGATTCATGAGGTATTACACTCAATTAACTGTATCGAACTCAATTGTCATATAGGATGTCTTATCTGCCCATTCTATCTGAGTACCTACTGCTATAATCTATACCGCTGTAAATACGACGATAAGAAAAGTGCTTATGCTCCGATTATTGTCACGAGGTTTTTGCAATTGAATGAGTGATGCTTCCTTAGTGTTAGATTCCACAATGCAAACATTTTTGAGATTCCCATTTTCCTCTATTTAGACACTTCTGTTATAAAGGGGGCAAAAAATAGAAAAAGTCAATTCCTCTGTTACTGTTAAATTTTTATTTGGAGTGTAGCCTTGAAAAGAAGCCCAGTTTATGCATTTAAGATTCTTATTGGCTTAGCTTTTGTTGCACGGACACGAACACTATATAGGCACTGCAAACGCCATTTATAAACTGTAAAAACCCTAATATCTGTTGGACAAGCAGGTCTTCTTTTGTGTGTCTTCATATTGCACACACAACACAACCTATCAGGAATGTCCGTGCTTCCTAGTTTCTTAGCATGCCATATGCTATAGAGTAGCGCAAAAACTTGTATGTGGCTGCCGACTATGCGGCCTGCCTTTCCGCATAGATACTTCTGGGCGAAAATTGGTACTTTAAGCAACTGCTTGGTATTCTTGAGCATCAGATGCGCAACCAAATTTCATCAAAATTACATGCAGATTCATTGCAACAATCATATTTTTGTATTTTAGGACTACAAATACACTCCAACAGTGAAATGTCAGCTTTCACTAAAACCTGCTACAGGGAGCAAAAAACTAGTATATTTCTGAATATAAAAACTGAAGTTTTAAGGGCCATACAGGCCACACAAGATAACAAATAGAGTGTTGTTTTCGCCCCCTTCCCTTTTATCCCAAAGATTAACGCCCTATAATATTATGAAACACAGGCAATGGAGCTGTGTCTTGATGCTTGCAGAAAGCTTGTTATGATCATGAGGTCTTGCCTGAAGGAAGCTGCTTCCGCTTCAGATGAATAGGTTATGGATCCATTTGGTTTTGCAAGTAATCCCTTTTTTCTCTTTTTCTTTTTCTTTTTCTTTTTCCTTCTCCTTTTTTATTTTTCAATTTAAATTTGTTACGTAAATTTAATACTAAGATGGTCAGAATGTTCTTGTAAGGTTTATCCCGAATTTTGATTGACAGTAATGAGAATACCTCAGTTTTTGCTCTATAGTTGTACTTTGCTGCTGGCACTTTGTTTTTTCTGTTTGTAAACAATGTAAATCATAAACCTTAAAAAGAAAGAGATGGTGAAGGCAAAATGGAGAGCGAGGGAGAGAAACACCATTGCTAGTCTAGTTGGGGAAACAGATCAACTCAACCATTCGAATTCGAAAAGTGAAATGCAGGACTGCATCTGGGCTATACACAAGTACCACACATGACTCGATGTCTGATACTACTTTTATGCTCCTAGCATTCCACCTTTTCATAGGAATAGTTCACAGAGTCAGCATCGCCCTTGTCTAAATGCGTGTCTAATACTACTTTTATGCTCCTAGCATTCCACCTTTTCATAGGAATAGTTCACAGAGTCAGCATCGCCCTTGTCTCAATGCGTGTTACTAGGAGAGATTTCGGAGCCAAGACCAGTCTGGTAATGGTTGGACCCAACAAAGAACCTTCCTGTTTGAGGAGGAAGAGGAGATTTCGGAGCCAAGACCAATCTGGTAATGGTTGGACCCAACAAAGATCCTTCCTGTTTGAGGAGGAAGAGGATGGTGATGCATCGGATGATGATCAACTGCTACCGGAGGTGGAAGATGACCCTCGGTGTCCCACTTCCACCTTTCTGTCTATGATAGAGGAAAAAGATACGCCTACGGGCCCGTCTAGACACTCTTATCATCAAAATGTTTGATCGGAATGTAGGCTATTTTCAATTGAAGAAGAGATGCAAGCAAAAGTGGAGTCCCAAGGGAGATATGTCTCCTGATTTATATATTGGTTTTGATTACTGTGTCACAAATTTTTCCAACTTGGAAGACTACAACTTTGCCCTGGCTCAAGGACCATGGATGATCTAAGATCATTATCTTAGGGTTCGTAAATGGGTGTCTTATGGTTTGTAAATGGGTCCTCAATTTCGTACCAGATTTCTCCTGTTCGATTTCTTATTGTATGGATTCAGATTCCATTTCTATCGGTTGAGTATTTGGATGTTGAATTTCTTATTTAAAAAAAAAAAAATGAAAAAAATCAGAAAGAAAGGACAACAGTACCTAAATGGTACTATCGGTAGTACAAAGAACGGTAACAATTGAAAACGCGCGCTCCAAATCGAAAGCTATAAATAGCTAATAAACAGAACAAATTCATTTCCATTTCCATTTCTGCAACCCTACAAATTTGAAAGAGAGACTTGAAGTTCTGAAGAACTACAACTTGAACGATAGATCAGATTTATAGAAAATTCTTCAATAATTTTAGCGAAAGTTGATATCAATCAGGTAAATTGATATGAATTTGAATTTTTTCATTTATGTTTAACAATGAAGAATTTTGCATTAAATTTGGAAATTGATGATTGCAAAATCAAAATCACTAATAGCAAAGTTGAATTTATGATTCTATTCATTTTGAATCTCACAGAAGCAGATAAAATGGAGAGTTACAAAACGAAGATCAAATTCCAGCAAAATCTTCGCAAATTGTTGATTTATTTAATGTTTATTTGTAGTTATAGGAAAAAATTTGGACTTTTTCAAGACTGTTTTGCTTAAGGACAAGTCAGAATGTTAACGGAATTTTTAACACCGTCAGTGAAATGACCCAAAATGAGACGGTTTTCAAAATGTCAGGTACTCAAAATGAGATTATTAAAAAGACAGGTATCCAAATAGCAACTAGGGCTAATGTCAGGTATCCAAAATATAATTTTTCCATAATAAATATTAGTGCATGCAAAAATAAATTTCATTTTATAAACACAGTAGATTAACCAATGTACATTATTGATTGTTTATAAGGAACACAAATACATGATTACAATTTACAATACCACAAATTCATAGACTTTGCAAAAAAGTAATACTAGTTCAGCACTTTCAAATTAGATATTCTTTATTTCATGTATAGAATTATAAAACATTACATGTGGATTCATAGTTTTTACGAGAAAATTCATTAGCTTCAAACTCTAATAATTGGCTATAAAAGATAGGAAAAATTCCACTTTGGTTACCTGGGGTATGGCATAATCATTTTTTTTTGTGATCTTAATTTTGCATATTCCCACTTTGGTTACCATTAATTTGAAAATTAGTTTCACTTTGGTGATTTCCATTAGTTCCGTCAAGTCGACTGTTAGTTTACCACACATGCATCATATAATAACAACACAGTATCCATTACCACACACAAAACAACATTCAAAAACATATTCCACTTAAAAAAAAAAAAAAAAACCCTAATAGAGAAGAAAACAGTACTAATAAGGGTTCTGAATACCAATTCAGACAGCTCATAGGGAATGGGTATAATGTCAACTAACCTAAAGACCCATCTAATTATTGCAACGATGTTTTGCTTAGCAAACTGACAGTCAACTTGACAGAGCTAACGGAAATCACCAAAGTGAAATTAATTTTCAAATTACTGGTAACCAAAGTGGGAATATACAAAATTAAAGTCACCAAAAAATGATTATGCCATATCTCGGGTAACCAAAGTGGAATTTTTCCTAAAAGATATCTATCAACTATCATGTTCAGTTAGATATTTTATTTATTTCATGTGTAAATTGATAAATTTATGATTACAATACCACATATTCATATAGACTATGACAGATAATAACTTAACTCATACAACTTTCCTTCTTGTGAAAATGTGACAAACCTGCACTGGTGATAATATATCTATTTAGCAACACAAGGTATCAAAAATTAGTGATTAATTGAAAACACAAGCAACAACCTGATTGTCACACCCCAAACTCACTGATACCTGAATATAGGAAAATGTTACCAATGAATCTGGGGTGTAGACCGCCACACTCAACCCGAAGGTCGAATGTCAAGGCTAATTCAAAGAGCATATACAACTACTAATATAATCCAACTTGTCTAATAAATGAAACTAAATGAAATCCATTATTAAACCAAAGTAAATCAGTACGAAGGCCCCAAACATGACCACTAATCACAAAACCAAATAAAGAAGAAACTGTCACCAATATCCAACTAGATGAACTATCATCCTAGCGCAAGTGTCAGCTCATCATACTTGGATCAACCTGGAACAAAGCATTTCAGGCACACAGGGAAAACATAAATTCATAAAATCAGTATAAACTGAGTAAAGGCATCCAAACTCCGTAAAATTCATAAAACACAATACTCCAAAGAGGTTTTGTTTATTTCGAAATTCATTTTCAGTGCACATCGGAGCATATAATCATATAAGGATTCATTTGGAATAATATCCATAAGTGTGACAATCAATTAATACATAAGAAGTGTCATCTTTAGAGATATAAGAGAGCCCACTAGCTGATAGCAACATATCACGACACTAGTGAAAGATATATACAGCAGTAGAGCACTGGAGCTATGGTTTGTATGATGTGTGGATTCCAGCCATGGACTTATAGACTCATAGTATGAATAACACCCTACGCACTCATACGCGAATTAAGGATTTGAGGATTGCCATCCCTGTCTAACGTTATTAGCCTTAAGTAGTCGGGTTTTGGACACAACCCTAGTGATGACCCTTTTTGGGTTTACACATTGATAAAATACGCTCTGTTTACTCCCTTTGGCCTAAAGGAGTCTTATTCTCTTTATTAATCAATTCAAATAATTTCATATGCAGGAAAAGAGCATTTTGAAAACTCAAGACTATATGCAAGTCTAACTCATGAAGTGGGACTGCCCTAGCATTATTAACATAATAGTTCATGCTAATTTGAGTATATAAATCGACAGAGTTTCGTCTACCATGTGAAGGTCTATGAACTCTAATCATGAATTCTAAATCATATAATTGAATGATAACTCATGTATAACAACATAGCATCTCATGACCGCATGTAGATGATCATAATAAATCCAACATGCTATATATTAAAGACATGTGAATCTAACTAACATATTTCATGTCATAACAAAGTGACAATCAATTTAGAAAGCATATTTCATCATACAATTGATTATCCAAACATGCCATAACTAATGAAGCACATAATCTCAAGCTATACAATTAATTCGAAAAAAAGACACTAACAACTATAAATCATGCATCAAATTTATAACAGAGAAGGCATGCTCAATACCTTATAAACGCTCCTAAAACGAAGTAAAATTGCTAGCACAGTAGTCCTAGATCGATCACTCGGGATTCGCTAAATAAAAGAAGTAATCCTAATTACTAACTAAAGGGAATTCAAATCTTAATAACTAAGAAAGGAATATAATTAAATTTCCTAAAATAATAATTCTGAAAATAAAGATGAATTTTCAGAATTTATAACATTAGAAAATTATATTTGAAAATAGGAATTTAATTCTTTCCATAATTGGAAATATGAAATTTTCCTAAAAGAACTAAATAGAATAAGGAAAATAAAACCTTTTCCTATTGAATTAGGAAACCTTTTAAAAATACAACTCTAAACTTTGAGAGTAATTAGGACTCTCTAATTAGGGTTTAGAAGATTAGGGGAGAATAGATTTACCACTCCTAAATCAATCTTTTGAAAGTTCCCAATTACACCAAAATACCCAAAAGTACAATCTTTTGGAAATAAACAATATTCTGAAAATTAAATAAATATTTCCAGAATATATAAAACAACATAAAAATCAAAACTTTATAACTTCTAATTACTGAAATTAAATTTTAGAAATCAAAAGATATAATTTTTATCAAAACAAAATCAAAACAATTAAATTTTTAGAGCCAAAAACCTAGCTTATTCTCCAAGAAAACACCAAAAAAACAACTACCCATCAACCACACCACTGACCCACTCCGCGGTGGTGGTCCCCGTGGTCGCTGGCGGCAACCGTCACCAGCCACGACCGACAACCACACGAGCCGCGACACGGAGAGAGAGACAGAGAGAGCGTGAGAGAGAAGATAGGGGAGGGGAAGGCCCACGGTGAGGCCCAGCCATTGGCAGAGCCTTGGCCGGCCCCAGTTGCCACCGGCGACGCCAGGGGTGGCGCCACCCCGGCTTGGGCCCGCCGGCTTGCCGCGCAAAATAGAGGGACGAGAGAGAGCGAAAGAGAAAAAGGAAGAGAGAGGGAGGGGCGGTGGCGCCAGCCACCTTGGCTCGCCACCCCCGCCACCACCATGCGTGCTCCAAAGCCACAGGGCCAGAGCCAGCCGGTGGTGATCCCACCATGCTCGCGCGAGAAACTTGAAAGAGAGAGAAAACGAGGGAAAGAGAGAGAAAGAGAGGTGGTACACGGCCACCCTTGGCCCTACATGGCCAAGGAACTCAGCTAAGGAGGGGGGGAGAGGGAATTCTAGGGAGAGAAAGTGAAATACCTAGTATGAAGGCTTATAGGGAATTGTAAAGAGAAGAATTGACCCCTTGGGGTCCTTATATAGGCATTGGGGTTGACTAAGGCTCCCTAGTTGACCTAAACCCAATCCTATAAACCCATATTCTCTAGTCCAATCACAAATACTTACCTAGACCTGGGTGTAGGCAACACTGTCTGCACCTGCGATAGTTCATAAATCATATACGAAAGGTACATAAAAAATTAGCCAATAGTTCATAAATCATGAGCTAAAGGTTCATACATAATACTATCTGATAGTTCATCATAAATGCAAGGTTCATAAGTTAAAATCTAACCCTTTATAAGATTAAAAATGTTCCAACAAATATACTAAAGTACAGAAAAATAAATGAGCTAAAATATGCTAGCAATTTTTTCTTTTGTATTTACACATGGTTTTGGTTTCATTTTTGTTATTGTTGTTGTCTCATTCTATTATTGGTTTTCTTTTCTCTTCTCTTATATTTAATACTCATATATATGAATTTT
>BSSO01007420.1:0-10991 GCA_030267885.1 Mesembryanthemum crystallinum | reverse complement strand
TCAGTCTCCCTCATAATTTAACTAGAGATTAAGGACAGTACTTGTAACCTAAACTATGTCAAGAGACAGCTTATGGTAAGAATATAATATTATTGTTGAGACTCCAAGACTCGGTTTACAACAAACATAAACATTAAGCCAATCAAGGTATCAAGTAGTTCATCTTTTTGAGATTGGAGCTAAGGATAAATACAAATGTCAGCATATTTACTCACCTCCGTCCGCTATCTTATATTTTCTAGACTTTCCAATTTTCCTTAAACTTCACATGTTTTTATAATACAGACGAGGGTTCTGAAAAAAGAGCTGCTAAGAATAAAATTTAACAGCTTTAATGCACGGACTGCAATGTAAGTATAGCATACCTTTTCAAACATGTCATATGACTTGTGAGCATGGCAACTTCCTTGTCTGTAGTTTCCACAAGATCCTTCAGGTGTCCCAAAACTGGCAAATTTAATTGATGAAATTTTCTGGCCAGGATTACACCATAAGTGAGCCTTTGGTCGTAATGGCTTGTTGATCTTCCCAGTAGACTTCAAATGCCAATTCAGTAGGTTTGGTTGCCACTCGGAAATGTCAGCACAGATACTGCTTATCTCTTTCTTCATCAAAGAAATCCAGTTCGGGTCACCACCCCATTCTTCAAATACAACCATCAGATTCCCTTTCGGTTTAAGCCATGAGCGAGGGACATGATACCTGAAATTATCTTTCTAGTTAGCCTAACATTCATGTTATTTTTTTATTAAGGCTCGTTTTAAGTTTTTTTACTCACCATCTTTGGGAAGCATCTCCACAGTAACTTAAGCATTTCTTCTCAGAGTAATACCCCGCATAGCTACAGTCCTTACAAGTACCTTTTGCTTTGTAAGCAGGCCAGTAACGCCCAACGTTCTCCCCATTTATCCATACTTGACCTTTACCCATGTCGCCCATATCTAATGCTAGCGGTTCATTACCTGGTGGAGCATTGAAAACGGTCTGCAATAATCAAACATCAAGATGTCAGCTCGGCTATATCTTTAACTCATACAATTCTAGGACAAAAAGAAGCCGTTTGGCCTAGTATCTAGGATTTTGCGTTTCCACTTCACAATTCTCTTCCCTCCTCTCCCCTCCCATGTCACTTTCTCCTCCCCGTGAGTTTCTAAGAAACCAAAATAGGGCTAAAAACTGAAGCCCCAAAATGGAGCTTAAAATTCTAGCCTCGATTTGGCTTCTTAGAAACTCTTCGAAGAGGATGAAGTGGAGGAGGAGGGGAAAAGAAATGCGCTGCAAAAACTCAAAAATATTGGAAACTTGGCCAAACGGCCTCTAAGTATATATCAAAGTCAAAGACTAAAATACTCACTTTGTACCAAGTTAAAGGTTGTTTCTGAGCAAGAAACTTCCCCTCGACCCACTCAACATTGGAGGCTCCACTAAGTGAGTGAAGATTAAGAGATTCTCCCCTCAAACCAATCTGAATTAGATCAAAAAGATAATCAGAAAATTTCAATCTTAAAAGAGCCATGTTTAAGATAATTCTAGGAAGACAAACCTTGTATGACCATTTCTGCCATGTTAAGTCTCTCTTTCCTTCATCCAAACCACTTAACGTGACAGGACCAAGGACACCGGCATTCCACCCCTCAAAATGTGGACCTATATTCTGAAGTCACAAATACATAGAATCAAATTTCCATTTTTGTTTAAAAATCATGGTTACTGAATAGAATTGTGAAATGTTCATGTGTGTGAATCTAGCCAGAGAAACAGAGACTATACCGGGAGCCCAACAGCAATGCTTAGTAGTGAGATCTTGTTAATACCAGCCCTTAACTTCACGCTGTCACTGAATTTTACCTTCGGATTCTCGAGACTTCCGTAGACATTACCTGCCACAATGAAGAAACAAAGATTTGAGTTTTCTAGCTATTATAGGACACATCGATTCTCAACTGCAAGCAGAACTTTGTTGTTGAAACATCAAGATCCCTCAACTAATCGATACCAAACAGCAAGATCCCTCAATATTTATTCAAATGCTGATGCTTCTGAATGTGAACCGTTTTACATGCTTTTGATGCTTTCGAAAATAGATGAGTTGTTCTATTCTACGGAAAATCATCTTTCTAAAGTAATTAATTAACAAGCTACTGGAACAGAATCATTATCTATACCATATGCTCATGAACAAAATTGCTTACCAACTAATTGACTGTTGACATAAACATGTAAAGCATGGCCTGCTGACATTACTGTAAGCACTGGCCATTTCCCAGCGTTCAAAAATGCTTCATTGTGATCAATCTTGACACTGTCAGGATAAGCATAAATAGTCATAAGAAATGGAAAGTAAACAATTACTACAAGTCTACAATAAATGAGAAAGAAGAAAAGTACAAAGTGATGAATGAATAATACTTACTCAGTCATATACCACAGGTAGTCAGATGTGTCTCTAGTGGTATTTAATTGTTCTAATAACCCCGTCATCGTAAATGTACTGTCATCGGTGGAAGCTGTCTCTTCATTGTATGATTGCCAAGAGAAGTCCTTATAGACGGAAGTATACTTCATCTCTGCACTTTGAGCACCGACCTGTATCAAGATTAGGATGTTAACGGTTCTCTAAGGATATCTTGTCATGCCCTAATCTTGGAACATGAAACAGGAAAGAAGTCTGTCTCACCCTTGCGGTGTTATAGACAGTGTTCTTGCAATCAGGAAGAATGCTAATTGACCAAGGAGGCAAGTCATAATGTTTATCCCCATATGCCACCTTTGCGTAAGAGCTTGGGTTATAATTTGCGAGGAATGCAGCACAAGCTCCAGAATCTGACTTGAAAACATGAGCCTGCATGATAACAACGAAAAGAAAAGCATGTTACACCAAAGCAATAAGCAAATCTTTAGTGCTCCGTTAACTTGAAAGAAACTGTGAAGTGAACAGAAACTGACCTCTTGACTCCTCCCAAGCTGGATAACGGTTGGATCACTAGAAACTAAAGCTGGCTCACATAGTTTGATTGCTCTATGCAAATCCTTCAGATGACCCCATTTTGGTTGATTTAATAGCCCTGAACATAAAAAGAAATAGAATCAAGTTATGAATTACTCTATAAAAAAAATTCTCTATTTAACATCAGGAAAGACCTATAACACAAACAAAGGTGTGCACTTCAATAACATCAGTGATTCCATCATATCTTATTGGCAAAATTGGGGATAATATTGATATCATTGGATAAAGGAGTGTCCAGAGATGATGGGTTTAGCAAAAGTATATAATACTATTAGCAACCTATAGGCTATACATAGGCATTACAAACTACGAAAAAAGACGTTTCTAACATATTACTAGAGGTATAGAGCTCAAGCCTTCTCTCAACATAAAACGTTGAATATCATTCGGAAACATTATGTGATCAGATTTAGCACATGTACTGTTAATATTCAATAAAACCAAGTTAAGTAACTTGAAGAGTAAACTTTGTAAGGTGATAAAAGATGTACCAAATTCATCCAGAGGGGCATCATAGTCATAGCTTGTAGCAATGAACGGACCACCAGCTGTCCTCCCAAAATTGGTACCACCATGATACTGAAAGACATATATTTCAAATGGTGAGGAATGTACAAAATAATAGACATGAGAGTTTATGGCACGTAAACATGACAAGAAATTAGCTAACCATATAATAATTGATAAAAGATCCCCCTTTTTGTATGAATCTGGCAACAGAAAATGCTAAGTCTTCAGCAGGTCGTTTAGGAACTGCACCCCCAAATTCAGTATACCTGAAAGCATGACAAAAACCCATCAACTCTAAAACAAATTTTATTCCATAAATATTTAAATTTGAAAAAAAAAAATCATACCATCCTGTCCAGGCTTCTGTCCACATTTTGGGTTTATAAGCCTTATTTGGGGAGAAATAGTCACAATAGAAACCATTGCAAGTGTTAATCTGCAATAAAATTAACAAGTCAAAACACCATCATGTCATTAAAGAGGAGGTTTATTAATATTTGTATAGTCAAAAAACATATACTAGCATAGTAAGCTGCCGGTAACACAACAGCACTCTATATAATAGTGATGCTCAGATCTTATAGAAATTAAGAATGACATGAGCCATTTAATGTGATTCCAAGGAAGAAGAATTAGATTATTTTACCCCGATCCCTGTCTCCAAGATCAGACAGAATGACGAAACACCAACTAAGGCAAGGTTCATTTTACAAGGAGCCGTAATCAGTTAATTATTAGTATAATACTCAACTGTTATATAAAATATACAAGTAACTGGCCAAAGAACAGATAACATATTGGAAAGAGCTAAGTCACAGCCATGTGCAAAGCCACATAAATTATCAACAGCATATTTAGGCAACCAAAGGAGACAGCACAAATCCCTCCAACGGCCCGGATTTGCAGTGGTTATTAGTGCAAGAAGACAACAACATAAGACACAATAGCTAGCTAAGTAACAAGTAACAAAGCACAATATAAGAAGCATCATAGATATTACAAGAACATGACAATGATGAAAGCAAAAGGTTTAATCGAAAGTAAAGAAAATCATTTGATTCTTACAACTGGGTCCGGGGCATCATCCTGCTTGCACATGACCCATGGGACTCCAGTGCCTAGCCCCACCGCCATCTTGGCTGCCCAATCTGTGTATGCTTTACCAGGAGCGCCGATTTCATACTCCATTGGCCCATATTCATTTTCAATCTGCCACAACAATTGAAAATTAGTGGAAAGCTCGGATTTTGATTCGATTAGTTTCATATTTCGCATCCCAAATGAAAGGAAATCAGAATGAATGAAACCTCATTGGCTATACATATACCTGGGATAGAATAATTGGACCCCCATGAGATTCAAACAACTTTTCTGCTTTCATCATGTCAACAATCTTGTATGTGAATCGTTCCATCGCCGCCTTGAAAGTAGCAGAAACAAAATCAATAACCCAAAATTAATGAACCGCCTCAATGCCACAAGAAGATAAAGGGCTTCCAGGACATGGGAAGTTCCAAGTTTAAGTGAGGATATTTGCTAACCTTGAAAGGTGCATTATCTGTTCTGAAGCTGATGCCTGGAATGTACTTCAGCCAAACAGGAAACCCCCTGAATGGAGAGGGCAAAAATGAAGCAACAGCAATAAGCACTGGGATATGAAATCTAAGGGGTCAAAATCTCTTTTGTGTGACTATTTTTCCACCTTTTTCAGGAAATATTTCAGCATTAAAAGAAGAGAGAAGAAAATAAGCAATTACCCAAAGTTCCATTCAGCACAAACATAAGGTCCAATCCTCAAATGAACATAGAGACCAGCTTGCTGAACCAGCTTAATGAACTTCACAAGGTCATACCTCCCCTCAAAATAGTACTACAAACAGCAAATAACAAGAAACAAGACATTGTTAACAATCCCAACTCAAAAAGAAAAACAAATAACAAAAAATGAGGTTGAGTATGTAAGAAATGGCTACTTTGCCAGGCTCAGGTTCATGCCCATTCCAGAAAACATAAGTCTGAATAACATCTATTCCACCTTCTTTGGCCTTCTGAATAAGATCTGGCCACATCTGCATCAACAAATGCCCACAAAACAATACAAACCCATTTCACATTTTCAGCTAAATAAACACCCAGATTGAAGAAACACAAAAAAAACAACAAATGCCCACAAACTAAAACACAAAAACAACAAGCACATTGACAGCATTTCTCTGTTAAATTACCTCAGGGGTACTTCTGGGATAATGAATAGACCCAGAAAGCAGAATCCTTCTTTGCCCATTAATGGTGATTGCCTTGCGGTCATATCCCACACTAGCATTAACAATATACAAATTGATAACCTGAAGAACCCAGAAAAGGGTAAACAAAATAAAAAATGGGGGTTTGCTGGTCTGCATTATTTTGGCTATCTTTGAGCTCAAGCAGCACCCTAACAAACAACACCACCCTTTCCCTTTCTAATTTCTTGGGCAACAATAACACAAAGCAATGGACTTTTCCTTATTCCTTTGTCTTTCTACTACCCCCAACCCAATGCCACTGCCTGCTGCCAGTGCCAGCAGCAGCAACTTTATTCTATACTTGTATTGTTTAAAGAGAGAAAGAAGACACTGGTTGAGGAAAACAGCTGTGAGTGTTTTTCTCTCTCCTGCTCTTTTTTTCTTCCTTTTGTTTTGTTGCTTTATGAAAAATGATGCTATGGGCTGTGTTTGTGTTTGATTAATGCAGAGACTTTTGGTGGCTCATCATCATCATAATTAAAATTTTCTCTGGTTTGAAACTTTGAAACTGGGTTGCAAATTGAAGACCCTTTGCAGATGCTTTTATACACATTCATGGATGTAGAAGAAATGTTAGGGTGGGGACCCCAGTTATCTGGGCCATGCTTAACGCGGAGCATCATCCAAACTACTCCCTCCGTCCCGGAATTAGCTTTCACAAACTAGGAGTGAAGAAGATTTTAGTTGAGTGTTTTTAGACAAATTTACCCTTGTAATAATAGAAGAAATAAAAAATAAAAGGGGAATTTTATGTGAGAGATTAAAGTAAAAAAAAAAAGATATTATTGTGAGAGAATAAAATAATAGAAAGAGTGAGAGTGATTGGAGAGAGAGTGTGTGATTGGAGAGATAGTGTATTTTTTTAATTATATTTGTGAGTTAGTGAAGGGGTATAATAGAAAAGTTATGGGATTTTATGGGTTTTGAAAGCTAATTTTGGGACAAAAAAATATGATATTTTTGAAAGCTAATTACGGGACGGAGGGAGTATATTTGATGGATCTTTTGATAGAGAATGGATTTTTTTTCCCTTTATCGACTTTCTTCTTAAATTGAATATTTACCTAAATTGATAAAAATAAATTACTTTTTACTTTTTTATTTTGGTTTTAAAACTACTCCCTCTATATTTAAAGAAATCTTTATGTTTTGAATTTGCAAAGCCAAAGATCGGACACTACTAAACTTGATATTTTCTTACTTTAATAAAAATAAGTGATTGTGGTCCATTAAGTACTTATCCTCGTTTACATGTGTTGTATTCCAAATAAACAAGGCATGTGCAAGCCAAACTACAGAATTAGCCATCAAATGGAGTTGAATCTGAACATGAAATGCACAACTCCATCTGATCGATCTCTTCATCACCAGCCAAATTTTGATCTATTATCGTTATATTTAGATTGCTTGTTTCTTGAATTAAATCTATTATCAAATTAAGAGCTGAAAATTGAAACTTTTAGTTAAGTTGTTTGGTTGTTGGGAGTATAAGAACTAGATAGCTAATACTAGCTGAAAATTGCAAACATTGCCTAATTGTCTATTAGACAACTCAATAAAAGTTGTATATTAAGAACGAAAAGTATTTTGTTATATGGTCTTGTCTAGTAAATGGCTAATGACATCAACTGTTGATGAATAGTTGGTAGCCTAGTACTTGTATTAGATGTTTTGATTAATTGTAACAATAGTTTATAAAAAGTGTGGTAAAATATACCCCCTTATCAACCAAAAACTAACCCTAAAATCTGGTCACATTGGCTTCTCAAAAATTAACTTGCAATGCAAAAAAAAAAAANAAAAAAAAAAAAAAAAAACAATTCAACCATTAGCGACCAATTCAAAACACCACCTTAAACAATAAATGCAATAGCAAGACGATAATTAAGTATGAAAATGTACTGTGTTTACTTTGGTGGTTTCATTAATTAATGAAAGCAACACACAATAATAATGTGTTTATGTTAGGGTCTCACGAGCTTGTATTGTACTTTGTCGTTGGACGTGGACCAGACACCGATGGACTACAACAGTCAACAGGTTAACTTAAACTAGCCCCCGATACATTTTTCACTCAAACTTGCTCAGCTTCCCTATTAAGGCCCGTCGTTAGTACAGTATTCAGGCGTTTATCAAGAATATAAAAGCCTTTCTTATTTAACCCCTTCTAGATCTGGTGCATATTTTGTGTATATCTGTCTGTCTCTTATCAGGCCGCCTAATATATCAGACGAGTACTAGGCAATAAAAGTAGTACTGTATAAGCAAAAAACAGTACTGGAGTGCTACTGGGTCGTCGGTACTATTATTTGGGTCACCAATACCATTTTATAGGCTACTACTGCCATCTGCCTGATATATCAGACCGCCTAATAAGTATTTTGTGTATATCATTATTGTTTTCTTATTTGTTGATAATAATGCACTAAATATAAGGAAAAAAAAGGAACTATTCATATTTCAGATTACACATGTTAATACACAAATTAGTAAGTGGTTTTAAAAATATCAAGTTAGGAGTATTTTAGAAGTAATAATTTTCAATTTAGCTGATTTCAAATTTTTTTTTCTTTTTATCATAGTGTCTATATAGGATTGAGCACCCGATGTTGAGCTACATTTATTCCCGTGATTGGAAAAAATACTCCACAGGAACGATTTTCCTTCCTTCATAGTCTGCGTATAATTAAATGTTGAACAAGAAGCTCAACCCGACCATATACATACATACATACATACATACATACATACATACATACATACATACATATATATATATATGTATATATATAGAGTCAAGTTCCAATGCGAACTAAACTTATATGCGAACTACTAAATTCATCACTCATAACATGCATATTCATCACTTTTTCAGAATTATGTAGATTCATCACCCGTAAAATCTATATTCATCACTTTTCGAAATTCATCACCCATAACATTCGTGTTCATCACTTATATGGGCTGAATCTTAGCCCTTTATTTTTGAATTGGATGGCTAGATTTCAAGTTCACACAGTTCGCATATAAGTTTAGTTCGCACCTGAACCTGAATCTATATATATATATATATAACGAGCATGCACAATTTGGAGATTTTACTGATAGAATCTAATCTTTCAGTAAAAATTAAATCAGCTACACTTTGTTTCAGTGTATCAACTACAAGCTTAATTGAGCTAATCATATGCATGTGAACTAACATTCCTTTCATTCTATCCTTTTTTACTATTAACGGACCATCATGACTAGTATCAGACGAAACATACAATATATCCACAAAAATACCAAAATTTGCAACGTAACTTTAATTGATATGGGACAAAAATGAGTGGAAATCTATCAAAGTGCTGATAGAAGATAATTACTTGTCCCACAAGGAAAGACCAAATGATCGATTTATTATGTAAGATAAAATCTTGCAATGAGTCTGTTGTCTCGCTTGGACAACTTGAATGAGTTAGGCGCCGCAGGTACAGGACATGACATGCATGGGATATCAAGATGTATGTCATGGATGTTGTGGCCATAATGATGGCTCTAATTAACTAATTTTATCTTTTAAAAATGAATTTCTATGACAAATTATACTCCAAATATTATCAATCAATTTACTATATGGATGATGAGTAGCTTTCTAATTGATTAATATTTTGTTTTAAATAAGTAATTATTTGAAAATACTCACACCGATTATTAATGAAAAATATCATAGCTACTGCATGTATATGGAGTAATACTTTTATCATTACCTTAATAGTTGTTTGGTTAATTGTCTGTTATTATTTTTATAACAATATTATAAGTACGACTAAAACTTTTAGATGTTTTCTGATTTTGAACAAAGACACAACAAATTGTACATAGTTAGGCAATTAAAATAATTTTGAACTCAATTTATAAACTCGATGAAGAAAAATAGAATATACAAAAACAAATATGGTTGGAAAACCCGTCTTTAATAAAATTAGGCCATTTTGGAGCGGAAAAAAAAACACCCAAAAAAAAAAAAAAAAGAGCAATTTCCTTTTAAGTGGAGTATGTTCTAAATAGACATGGAGGAAATTGTGGCCGTGTAATGAGGAATGGAGTATGTATGGAGCTAGCAATACAAAGTGCTTTTGATCAAAAGATGGCTAATATTAAAATAAAACCCATATCATGCACCAAACTACAATAAGTGGATGTCAAAGTCATACAATTATAAGATGCTTCATTCAACTTTATCTATTATATATGTCCTCTTTGCTTGACCCATTTCCCTTCTTGCCAAACATAAGAAACTACTATTCAAATTATGGGGGAGCTTATTAATTAATAGCTATATATGCTAAATACTCTTATTGTTTTTTGGCACTTCTTTTTGGCAACATTTGGTCCCTCCCCTAGTCCCCCTTTGCCCTAAAAAGTATAGTTGGATTGTTGGTTAAGTTTACCGGGATAGTGGCCGGCTCATGACACGGATCGGAGCATCGAATTTGATGCCTAACACTTTTCTATTTGGGGTTGATTTTGTTATAATAAGAAGAGTATATAATTGTGTCATTTCCACATAAAACATGGCCTTTTGCTCCATGCCGTACACGTACATGTATTTCCATTCCATCGCACTTCTCTAACTAATAAGACCCATAGATAGGTGTGTAGGGATGTAATCGAGTTGAGTATGATATGAGACAGGTCAGTTCAAAGTTTGGCTCGAAGCTCACCAGGTTAAAAAGTATAAGTTTTGGGCTCAGCTTTGTTCGTTTAGGCTTGTAGCTTGACTCGGCATGGGTTGAACTCGGGTTCACTATTGACAATGCAAAAGTATAAACATAACGATTTGACTGAAATTAAATTCAGCTGTCAAAGCAAACTACAAAATGAGTGAAATCGCAAATTAAAAAAAAAAAATGAGTTTCTTGAAATTAAAATTAGTTATAAAGAAAAATAGGCAATCGATGGATTAAAATATATTCATATGGAATATATCATAATATATGATCATAAGGCAATAAGATCCTAGCTCTCAAGAAGTTATCCAAATATATGGATGAGTGTGCCACACACACACACACACACACATATATATATATATATATATATATATATATATATTTTGTGAGATTGATTGCTATAAAGCATAAACTACTAGTTTGGCCTAGTTTCTACCAAAACTAGTTTTTTGTTCACAAATCTTTATC
>BSSO01007419.1:0-10991 GCA_030267885.1 Mesembryanthemum crystallinum | reverse complement strand
GAATGGGAGTTTATATTAGGGATGGGGAATTCATTTAATAATTCCCACTCTCTTGTTTGGCATGTATTGGGAATAACTTGGGAATAGAATCTCAAATGAACTCCCAAGTAGAATTACCTGCCCCCCTATGAGATTAAATTGGCGGGAATAGAGGCCAAATAATCCCATTCCCCATCCCCTCTCTATTCCCCATCCTTTGTACCAAACAAGTGATTAATGGGAATTTATCTAATAATTCCCATTCCCATCTCCCAATTCCCACATATCAAACGCCCCAAAAGGGAATTGATGTAGTAAGTAAAGTTTGGATACAACATTGGATTTGAAGAAGATATGTCAAACAAGATGACACATATTAAATGACATTGAAATACAAGTTACTATTCAAATAATGAAGCTAGCATCTCATAATTTTGTATTACATTCCCTCATGATTTTGTATTAAAGAATATTTACATGAAATCTAGTTGTCCTTAGTGTACAAACTTTTTCTAGATAGGAAAAAAATTTATTAAATGAAAATAAAAATAATAATTACAACTACAAGGACAAGATGTCCTCTAGAGTCTAAAGTGAACTAATTTCAAGTTGCCCCAATGGCGTTAAATAACAGTGAGCCTTAGCCCCTTAAAAGTATCGGCATTTTTGGCCCATAAAGAAGCCAAGTACACTACACAACCCCATACGAACCCCTGAGGGTTTACTAGAGAAAAGTTGTGAATTCTGCTTCAACCACAAACACCACAAGATGGCCAACCAAGCACACATCGTCGCTACACCTCCAAACAGAAAAACAGCGTGTCTGTTGTATAATAGAGGGAGGAAAAACAAAGAACTCACCCAGAACCCCAAAAGTTCCAAAATATCATGCAACATCAAGATGTAAGAAATTATGTACGCAAGTCTCACTAGCACAGCGGCACAGTACACGCTCATCCTGGAGAACAACCCACCCATTCCTCCTTCGCTACACCATATCATGAGTGTTCACCCATCGCAAATCCAAAGTCTAAATAAAAGCACGCACCTTAAGAGGAGCCTTACACACCAAAAGGAAATTGGCTAATGGAAACAGAGAACAAAGTGCTAGAAAGCTAAGATGAGAAGGAAAGACTTACCGGAGAAGATCCCAAAAGGGTCCTCGACCCAAGTATGAGAGTCCCTGTTGCCATTAAGATATATGGTATCAAGAACACTAACCAAAAGGGAAAATTCCTCCATCTCCAAAACATAAGAAGCCCTCCACAAATGGAAATCCCAAGCATTGTCACTACTATAATTTAAATCACAATCGGGCATCATGGAGGGTAGAAAACTGATAAACCCGAGGGAATATGGGAGAAAAGGATAGCTCCCCTCTCCACACATCCTCTGAATCTGATGATCATTACCCACTTTAAATCTCTTTAGAGGAAAGAAAGAGAATGCTACTTGATAAATAATTTTTAAGCGCATGCATGGGAGGTGATAAAGCCAACAAGAGCATCCCACCCATTATATTGAAGGTCGTACTTGTTACCTAATATTTCTTTTGTCATTTCATCTTATGTAAGCTATTCCTGCTAAATGTCCAAAAGGACTTGCTCAAGGGAGGGGACCAAGAGGTTTATAGTCACAAAATGCTCCTTTGTTTCCTAAGAAGTGCACTTCTGATAGGAATTCTCTTCATTCTATATGTTGAAAATATTTTATTGAATACCCAAGGAACATAATAAATATTTTTGATAAACCAGTAACTATATACAAAAACAAAACAGTTACAAGAGGAAGACAAGTCATTAGAAAGTAATCCAGGATACTTTTATATTTCTACTATCATAATATTCTTATTTAGAAAATAAGCAGAAAAAACACTATAAAAATCACCTGAACATAGTTGAAGAACAGTAGACTCTGATGCTTCTTCAGATAGAAATATAACAGTGAAGTTATACAATAACCAGTGTTTGGTGATAAGGTCAACATGAATCCCTCAATGTCAGCTTTTCAGACTATTATCCCTAAGGAACCTTCATAAAAGGAGCATTGGAAGCCAATTGCAGTTGTAAATCCAAAGACACTGCATAGTGCACAATAACTTAATAACTGATAATACTTCACAAGTTCTATACAATGAGTAAACCAATAGGCGTAAAATTCAACAAAGACGATAGAATAAAGTAAATGTCTCATAACCTACACGAAGGTATACATAAAGCTCCACAGGAATCTAAATCAGAATCTTAAGCTTACTAATTTCCATAAGGTTACGATGACGTCTACCTAGCAATATTGCAGTAGCTTAAGCTAGCAACTGCTACTGATGGATGATATATGTCATGTGGTTTTAGAGTACTCCAATGTGCATTTTGTGGGCAAGAAAAATAAATCAACCACCATATATTCTTTCATTCATTGTTACTTTTTAATTTTTTTATATGTCCTATGCATTCTTTCATTGCTCCTAAACAAGCAAATCTAAGGCTTTTGATGATTTGGCTAAAGGGTAATACACCTTGGACTCGTTAAAGTTTGTAATGTAGACAAGTTTGCAAACATATTGGCTATGTTAGGCATGCAACTTTTTAAAACTTTTTTAAGAGTATTAGCTCTTTTACCCAAAAATAAGCTTTTACTAATAAGAAAGCTTTGAGTGGATGATCAAGCTTCTTCGGGATTTTTAGCCATTTTTCTCTCAAATGTAAAGCTATATCCTCAAGCTTGAACAATAAAATTAAAAAAAAAAGAGAGAAAGAAAAAAGGAAAAGAAAAATATTCAACTGGCTAGTTGGAGCTCCCAACTGCACCTACAGCACAGCTAACTAAGCTAAACGTAGCCATTGAAAATGTAAAGCGAGAAATACACAGCTTTCTTACAACAGATTTAGTCATATATCAAAACACAAATGATTGAAAATATAAGAAAACTACATTACTATTCCTTTAAAGTTTTGCTTTAATAGTAATGATAGTATAATTGTATCACCAACTTCATCGGCAAGTTTAGTGTTTTTTTTCTCCCAACTTTTTCCTATGTTATTTGACAAAACTTTGCAATTTTATGATAAGACGATTAGATAAGAAAAGAGGATCTGATAGGAATGGATAATATACATGGAGGGCTTTGTAGTGAGACAACCTTTCAAGAAATAGGAGTACTCAATTTCATAGAGGACAAAATAAAGCAACAGTGGACCAAGTATAATGGTAACCTAATGGTGACCTAATGAAATACCCACTAAAAACTTGTAGCAACATTTAACACCACATTTACTCAGAAATAAGAAAAGCTAACCAATCAAATCCAAATGGCCGAATAAAACGACAATCTTTTGAAAAAACTAGCACTCTTTCACTTGAGTATCCCTACACAAAAATGATAAACACAGATGTCTTCACAATGCTTGTTTCTCCTCGACAATACTTAATCCACCAAAGACAAAACTTTGCCAAATAAAGCAAATCCTCGTCTGTAGCACTAATAATTTGCACAAAAATCTGGTAGAAGCATTAAATGAAATGACAAATCTAGTCATCACATCTTCAACACAAGAATAAATGCATCAGAACCAACAAACCAGCTTTCTCACCAGCAAACCATCATTTAGTTGATCCACATATCGAACAAAAAGCTTAGGTGCCATGGAAAATGAATGAAAGAAGCCTCACAAGTCACAACTGGTACTTACATGTATCAAGATACCCAGAAATAAAACCCCTATCTCAAAGGTAAATACAAATATAAGAGCAACTGGCACATAGAGATGCAGCTGGCATATAGAGATGCTGGATGCATAAATGAAAGGAAATAAAATTACACTTCCAAAGACAATCATCTATTAGTATAAACCAGCCACTAAGTTAACATCAACATCATTCTCCATAATAGCGCATACATGCCACCTAACCACCCCCAACCTCTTTCTCATTGTGATATGAGCAGAAGTGAGGTTTGAAATCAAGTACAATATAAATGGAAGTGAAATCAATACACTAAGCCTAAAAATGTGGGCCACAAAATTCTCAATATTGGTTAAATATTTTTGTCAACTTAGATTGCCTTTGTCATTTGTTATGCAGTCGTCTCAATTCTATCAGCTTATGAAATTAGTACTGTTACAACAAACTATTCAATGAATTCCATGTTTCAAGCTCAATTAAAATCAAAACTCATATACATCATCAAAACAAATATCAAAACTTTCATTGCCTAGAGAGTTGGAGGCAGAGTAGTCATGTCATATTATGGGTCCTAGGGCGAAAAATAAATACAAGGCCCTCTTTGCTAATGTGTACAAATTAATGTGTCTATAATATAATATAATAGAATGTATTATAATATAATATAATATATTTATTTTGAAATTTAATAGATTTAGGAGAAAAAGTAAAATCACAAAAGAAAGAGAAAAGAAAAAAAAAATACATTGGAACACAATAGCATTTAAAACCATTGTTGGGCCCTGGGCGAGCGCCCTTGTTGCCCTCCCTAAAGGCCCGGCCTGAGTGGAGGACGAAATCACATAGCAAATCTATTAATAAAGTTGATCAACAAAACTGTAATAATCTCTAAAAGTATAATTATTCAATTAATTCCTTGTTTCATGCTCAATTAAATCCAAATCAAAATCAAAATTCAGAATTCATATACATTACCCTTAACTCGAGGAGAGATAAAACGAAGGATGTCATGCCAACTTCGTCATCTTCAAGCAGCCATTGTTAAGAAAGGTAGGGATTTAGAAAATTGAATTGATTTATCCCAAATTAAGAGTCCTGACTTATACCCCCAATCTATCTTCTTCTAGTCTTGTTTGCCCTCTTTTGGTAGACACCTGCACGTGCCAGTGTTAAAACACTAACTGCCGCAATTTGTTAATTTTATATTCAAGAGACAATGACTTTAGTGCATATATATTGTTAGTATGCTGCAACAGAGAGTAGAGTACCCAGATAAAATATAGTGGGCCTGGCCCGCAATACTTTCTGAAAGGCCAAGGCCCTTTTATTTGTCAAGAATAGGTTGTAAACATACAACCCTTCTACTTTATTTAGATTACTAGTGTCATAGACCCGTGCACTTATGCACGGGTTAGCTACATATAAGTAGTGTAAATTTTGTAGTGACATGCACAAAAAAAAAAAAACTAGTTGCTTTTTTTTTTAAGGAAAAAAAAACGCTAAATTACCCGATGGGTATTTTTTATAACCACCCTTCGCCATTTACACTCTTAAGAGGCTACCTTATTAGACAGTCAATGAAGCGGGTGGGCCTGTTGACTACAGCTCAACCCACCCTCCCTAAACCTAGCCCAGGCCCACGCGGTATATAAACAAAAAAAAAAAAAAATCAAAACCAAAACCACGTTACACCGCCTTCATTCGTTTTCAATTTCTCTCTCCTCTCTCTCGACATTCTCTCTCTCTCCTCCTTCTCTCTCTTCACTCTCTACTGCAAATGCTACTCTAATTGCAAAATCAAGAGTAAAAAACTGTTGATCGACTCTCCAATTCTTTCTCATAGCAATCAATAACCATTTTGAGGATAGAATTTGGAAGGAACCGCCAATTTGCACCAGAAATCAACAGTTTAAAGTCCAGTATAAAAAGCTACTGGTTCATCATTTGCAAAGAAGAATTCCGAGCAAAATTTTAGTTGCAATGGGGAAGAAGACGCTAACTTCGAAGAAACCTTCTTCACTAGAGAAGAAGAATTAATCACGAAGTATGTTTTACTTACCTTTGATTGTTAAATTTAGTTGTGTTTGATATAATTCTGTATATTGCAAATTTTGCTCTTAATTTGAAAGTAATTTTATTGTATAGTTGTGTTATGAGAAGAATAAAGAATGTTTTGTTCTTAAGTGTTAAAATCGTTTCTCTCATACATGAATCTCTGTTTTCGCAATTTTAGGTTAAAATTTTGCAATTTCCAGATTATTGATGTTATTAACCAATTATGAAATTTAGAGTAGCATATTTTTGTGCTGAAATTTTGAATTAACTTGGTTCCGTTGTATTAGATATTGTTACTCGAGTACCAATTATAGATTATAGGGAAAATTTCAGTCCGATGACCTGGGGTATAGCGATATTTCACTTAGGTGACTCGAGGTTTACATAATATCTATGAGGTGACCTCATTTTCAAACTATTATCACTTAGGTGACCTCCAGCGTAGTTTCAGTAGTCAAAAGCTGACATGGATAAGCCATTTCAATATAATAAGTAAAATTTCAATTTTTTTATGACCATTCTATCCTTTCAAGTTAACTACATTTATCATCAAGGGATTTAAAAAGGAAAAAATGACAAATTTAATATACCCTCCTATTTTTTGGAGGAAAAATGTCACTTATTTTTTAGCTCCTTTTATATTTTAAATTTATTTTTCCTTTTTTTTTAAGGTTTGTAATGCTTAAATCCAGGCAAAAAAAAAGGAGGTAAAATAGACTTTTAACAGCTCTGACGATCGGAAAAATGATTTGCACCAAACTTTGAAAACGAGGTCACCTCATAGATATTATGTAAACCTCGAGTCACCTAAGTGAAATATCGCTATACCCCATGTTACCGGACTGAAATTTTTCCTAGATTATATTGTACCAGATTTTTGTTTGCGCCACATAATGCTTCTTAAGTACCAGTTATGTTTGCTAAAGTACAATTTATTGCTTGTCAAGTACCAGTTATGTCTTATGAAAAATTTGGTTTAATGTTGGTTATCTTGCACCACATAGTACTTCTTAAGTACCAGTTATGTCTTCTGAAGTTCCAGTAATTGCCTCTCTTGTACCTGTTGTTGTTTTTTCTATAACTACCAGTTATGCCTTCATCAAGTACTAGTTATGTCTTTTAAAGTACCAATTATTGGTTTTCAAGTACCAGTTACTGACGTATATAATGTTGTTACAGTTTGCCTTGGAGAAGATCTTGATTGAAGACGATGAAGAAGAAGGAGGCCAAGAAGATGGAGAATGAGAGAATAATGAAAATGAAGAAGATAATGAGAAGAAAGTTGAAGATATGAAGAAGAAATAGAAGATGGAACAAACAAAAAATTGAGATGTATAAAAAAAAGTATCAGAGGGTCCTTTGAAGAATGGATGAAGCCCAACAATGAAGAGCGGAGGAAGAAGATTAGTACAACTGGTATGGTAAGAAGAAACTAAAACTTAAAACTCATTTGTGATACTCTAACACCACTTTTTTTTTGTGCTGAAGTACCAGTATTGGACAACCCAGTACCATTGTTTGATACTAGAGTACCTAATCTGAATGATGTTACACCACTTTTGTATAATTTTGCACCAGTTTAGGTTACTGTAGCACCACTGTTGTGTAGTAGTGTACATCTCTTTATATTCTTATACAACTTCCAGGTAGTAGTAAAAAAAAACAATTTATTGAAAGGGTAAAATTGACTTGGTTACTTGTTCTCTAACAAATAATACTTGCTGAAAATTTCAGAAAATCAAATGGTGAAGTTTCTTGAAGGAAACCATCCAAAAGCAGCGATGATCCCACATTTTGTGACAGAAGAAGTGCAATTCAGTTGGCAAAGTGATGATACAAATAATGATTGTGCTGTTTTCATGATCATCACTTAGAGCACTTTAAAGGGGAGATATATACTGAGCCAAACTTGGGAAAGGTAAAAAATAAATGAATTGTTGTTTAATTATAATTGTGAAGTTTACACACATATCAATAACTGTTCTTTTTCTACTTTTTGCAACTTGTGAAGCCTATGATAAAGAGATACTTGATAACAAGGATGTGCTCAAGACTTGTTGATAGTGAGTTGAACAAGGAAAGACAGACAGTGCTGCAAAAGTGATTGAATTTCATAACAAGGCTGAGGTGAACTAGACGATTGAGCAAGAAAATAAAGATAAGATGGTGAAAAGATGGCTGAAAAGACGACCAAGAAGAAGTGAAGCACTAGCGTAGGACAATGAAGCACCAATTTAAAACGTTGAAGTACCAAATTTCTTTAATTCGCACTAATCGAGGACATTTAAGTACCATTTAAGAATTAAAACTTCTATGTAATTAAGTAGCTCTTTATAAGTGTGTGATTATAATAACAATATGAATTGATATTAGTCCTAGTAGTATGTTTTAAGTATATTGTTTTGAATTGTAGTACAAGTTTTTTTTGCTTTGAATACCATGTCTTTACCAAGTCTATACAAGTCTTTTGACTTTGAATTGATATTTAACAGATATAATGGCAATATGCAAGAGTATAAGTTTTTTTTACTTTTGCATACTAAATCTTTACAAATCCATATATTTTTACTTCATGAGTACCAGAGTTTTCTTGTGGAGTACTAGAGGTTTCTTCTAGAGTACCAGCAATAAGAACAGAAACACCAGTCATCTTATCACAGAGTTTGGCTTTCAAGTACCAGAAAGTTTTTTAGTCAAAACTTGTATAAATCCTATTATAAGGGTGACAATACAATGACAATATGCAGGACTACAAGTTTTTTTTTTAATTTTGTATACTAAATCTTTACAAATCCATATATTTTTACTTCATGAGTATCAGAGTTTTCTTCTTTAGTACCAGAGCTTTTTCCTCGAGTACCAGCATTAAAAACTTATCACAGAGTTTGACTCCTAAGTATCAGATTTGTGAGCTGCAACACCTGTTGTTACATCTAAAGCACAAGATCTTTAAATTCTAAACATTATGTACAAGTATTTTAGGAATCAAAATTAAATGAGTCAACATTAAACCAGGAAACAGTACCATAAAATTGTTAATATACACCACTCTTTGAAAAGAGAAGTACCAAATGCAATACCACGGGTACCATTTCTTACAACCAATAAAATTAAAACAAATCAATTCAATGGAACAATAGGAGTCCTAGTCCCAAAATCTTTCATTGAACTTGAAGCATTGTTCGATGTATCTTTAGTGCTCATCTTCCCACCTTCTTTTGGCTTTTGTGTTTCAAAATGACCTTTAATACTTTTACTTTCTAGTATAATGTTTCCTTACGCTAAACCCCAAAGCACGAGCATGACGACCATATAATTTATATATCTCATTAAGAGTTGGCATTGTAACACCAGCAAGAGAACCAAACACATCACATCATCAATACTAGATCCTGAAAAAACAGATAAATACAATAGGTATCAGTTAAGAAATTATGGTGCTATGATCAAAGAATTAGGTACCTTAAGAAAGAAAAATAGTACCAAAACAGAACATCACCAAAAACAGTTACAGATAATAATTATGTCGAATATTTTAAAAAAACTAGGGCTACAATATAAAAACATGGTGCTACAACAACACAATTTGGTACCAGGAAATGAAATATAGTGGCAAGTAAAGAAGTTAGAATTATTAGTACTACAAACATCAAATGTGGTACTTAAAAGTGAAAAACTGGTACATTAAGACAGAAAATTGGTACCAAAACAAAACATCACCAAAATTTGTTACAGATAATAATTATGTTGAATATTTTTAAAAAACTAGGGCTATGATATAGAAACATGGTACTATAACAACAGAATTTGGTACCACGAGCTGAAATAGTGGCATGTAAAGAAATTACACTTATTGGTGCTGCAAACATCAAATGTGGTACTAGAAAGGAAAAAAAGTGGCGCAAAAATAACAAGAGCATAAAATGAAAAACAATGCTGCAACTCATTAAAATGTACAAATATGAAGAAAAATTAGTCTACAACCTAAAATTACCGATAGTTTAACGCTTAAAACTAGTACTCAAAATAAAGCATGAAAATACTACTATAATTCATCAAAATAGAACTTTGGAGCAGAAAATAAAATACAAGTACTAGAAATTAGTGTTGTACATAATCGCAGCTGGACCGGGGGATCGGACCAGACCGGACCATATGGTCCAGACCGGACCGGACCGAATTGGATCCGGTCTGGTTCCCAACTAACAAACATTGGCCCGGTCGGGTCCCGGTCCGGTCTGGTCTAGACCCGGATAAATCCGGACCCGATCGAGTTCAGTTAAATGACATGAAACAGCTAGGTGGCGCTGAGCGTTGGAAAAAAATTAGGGCACTATTCATCTGCGCCTCTCTCTCTCTGAACTGCGAAATTCTTCATCTCGAACAAAATCGCCATTGTTACTCCCTCTCTTCAACCACAAGCTCGACGCCTTCTTCACCCTAATCTAAGTGGTTCACTCAACGCCTCTCTCTCCCCTCATTTTGCCCCAATTTTGCACAATTTTGTGATTTTTTTCAAGTGGGTTGGTTTGTAATTTGAAAATCTGATCTAGGTTTTTTGCAGTTGGGTGAATTGGAGGAGTTCAAGCACTTTTTTCCGGTCATTATTGGTTGCTGAAGAAGGTAACCTCATCTCCTCTTACTCTTGCTCTCTCTCTGATATGGGTTTTTTGCAGTTGGGTGAATTTGTGTTTGTGGGTTTTGACTCTTCTCCTCTGATTTTGCTTGTACTTGTAATTTGTAATCTCATTTGCCGCAATTATTGATGTGGGTATATTTCATAATATGAACCTATTGTTGTTGACTATGAGTTGGGGTTTAGCTTTTTCTGATTTTGCAGTTACAAAGTCTGATTCTTTTGATAATCTTTAGTATTTTCTGTTTCGATACTTTGCTTTTTCCTTTCTAACATTGAATAGAGTAAAGAAATCATGAAATTATATAGTTAGAGGGTGAAGTGGTATCATTATGTGTTCTGGACATTTATGTTTCTACTCTTACCAAATTAGTGCCCAAGTACCTTACACAGCAAAGTTTTTTGTTTATTGACTTCTAATTTTTACCAAATTTACTGGGCATTGCTAGTTTTAGATAAAAATTGAGCATTTGTGTGGGCATTGTTGGACATTTATGTTGCAGTTGGTTAGATGTTTGTTGTGCCATTCATTTTTACCGCATGAATTACTTAGTCTACACTACAAGCATGTTGTAACACCCCGACCCCTCACATGGGTCAGCTAGTGCTACCAAGATCCGCTTTCCTGGTAGAGGACTGA
>BSSO01007418.1:0-10992 GCA_030267885.1 Mesembryanthemum crystallinum | reverse complement strand
ATGATTTATAAAGTAAAAATAATATTTTTGGATTCATCTTAAAAAATATTTTCAAAATATCAAATTTTTACAATTTTTCGAGTTTATATAAGTACAATTATTAATGGTTAAAGTGTTGTCTCGAAGACCGTGCAAAATCCCTACGTAAAGATTTTTAAAGAACGGAGGGAGTACTAGTAAGTATTAGTATGTGACAGCTTGTCAAATTTAGCGAAATAACTTTCATAAAATCGTATTAAATTAAACTGAACAAGGTTGTCTCCCATGAAATAACACATAAAGATGATTTTTAAAAAAAAAAAAAAATTATTATTGTGCAAATTAAGGAGACAATTGTGCTTATGTTGGATGAGTGGAAGAAACATGAATTAATAACACTCCTATATCACAAATTTAAAACCTCACTTTGTACAAACTATACAACACTCCACATTTAACATACATTTCTTGACAATTTTAAACCTTACTTTACGAAGTATACAAATTGTTCCCTTGGGAAAAAAATAAAAATAAGGATAGACCTCTTTGTTTGCAAGTAGGCAAACATTACATCGATTATGGATAAGAAGATGACAAAGATATATCAAAATCACAATTGATATCTCAATATTTTTCCACCGAGAAACGCTTTCACTTTGCTATTTAAGCCACTATAGGACATAGTCTTCATGGGCAAGGTTGGCTCTATTTGTTATAAAGTCACTATAAAGTCTCAACTTTGGCGACCTGCTGTGAAATGCACGTCACAGTTTTTCCCAAACCGATTTTTGTGGTCATTATTCAAGGAGACGTTCTTTTTCGCTAATTATTGACTGAATTGAACGAAATGAAACTGAATTGAATCGAATTGAACGATCTAAATTGAATTAAACCCAACTCAACTCAACTGAATGATAAATAATATGTGAGAGATCCAGTCAATTACATTGCAGGAATATAGCTGAACTGAACTGAACTAGTCTGATTTTTTCTATACCAAAATGAACTAAACTTATCTAAACTGAACTGAAATGTACTAACTTGAACTGAGCTGAAACTTGTCCAAATAAGCTAAAAAAAAAAATAACAAAAAAAAGCCCTTTGTATGGAGTTAGAATTGTAAATGAGTTGATATTGAGCAAAGTAAAATTTAGGTCTATTTGAACTCGAGTTAAGTATTTGTCGAACTAATTCGAGTTCAAGATCGAGCTCAATCAACTTTATGGAAGTCAAGCTCTATCACTTTTTCACAACTTGAGATTGGCTTCGCTTGCTTCAATTAGGTACATAAATGAGTTGAACTAGAGCCAACTTTTGAAAATGAATCAATGATATAAATTTAATTTATTAATAATGTTTATATAACTGAGCTTTAAGTGTCCTTTAATCAATCTTAAATGAGCTCATAAACGAACTTTAAACAAAGTGCCCGTATACATGAATGAGTTGAGTACAACTTTGCTTGAGCTCAACTAGTTTATGTAACAAACTCCAAAATCCTACCTCTGTTTGTCTTGTATGCTAAGGATTTGTTCTCTTCAACTTATTTTTGTTGATTTCAACAAAAATCAACAAAAATCAGTAAAAATCAATAAAAATCAAATAAAATCAGTAAAAATATAACAAAAATCAGTAAAATCAACAAAACTCAGAAAAAATCAACAAAAATCAACCAAGTCGCTGTCTAACGAATCTAACATATCAACAAAAATCAACGAAAATCAGTAAAATTAACGAAAATCAACAAAAATAAATAATTAACAATAAATATCAACAAAAATAAAATAAAAAGAACAAAGCCTAACACTCAAATAAGCTTTGACTGAGTTTATTCACAAGCAACACGTGACTTGTATCGAATTGTTCAAAACCATTCTACAAAACATACACAAACTTAAAAATGGTAGCAACCGAATGAACAAGCCTTAAAAACAGCCGTCCACGTTTTTGATTTCACACCAAAAACATCAAATGACGTTCCAACCGTTGATCTCCCCTTCCACTGATCATCACAGACCACAAACTCACTGCATTTCCTGACAAGTGGGTCCCACAAGATTGTTAACTTGTGACCCCACCCGTGGCATTTTCGTAATAACACAATGGTTTCAGCTGCCCTGCATCTATATTTAAGAACAAGACACATATGGCTTTTATTCTCTCTCTCCTCTCTAATTCTCTGCGGCTTCTGAAGATCTGTGAGCAAATCTCAAAGGGCAGGTGGGAAGAAGAGGAAGAACAAGAAGCAGAGAAGAAAAGAAGAGAGAAGTAGGAAAAAAGCAACCCCTGTTTTTCTCTGTTTCTCACCGGTCACCACAAATATACATAAAATACCCACAAATCTCTAATCTTTCAATCGCATCATTCAACATGATCTCCTTACACAGAGCCAATTTCTTGGTAATCTACTGCTAACCCAGTTCATAAATCTCGTTTTTTTGGTTACCCATTTGTTCAATTTGTTCCATTTCCTCAAATCTCTAATCTGGGTCCTCAATATCCCCTGTTTTCAATTGAGTAATTTACATATTTCTCTCCTTGTTTATGGCAGAACAACACTCCCAGCATCTCGGGGAGATCTTTCGGGTCGACCCATTCGCAGAGGAAGGGTCCGGTGGTGGTTCGGGTCGCGGTGGGTCCCTCGAAGGGCCGATCAGGGGATGGAAACGGCAGCGTTTTGACGGAAGAAGGAGGTGCTGCTTCGGCGGTTGAATCGACGGTTGTGGGTGGTGGTGTTGAAGATGTGTACGGTGAGGATACTGCCACCGAGGATCAGCTCGTTACGCCTTGGGCTCTCTCTGTTGCTAGGTGAGATATAAACTGAGAAAGAAATGACAAGATTAGAATAAGATCGATGATTTCTATGTTTGTCTTATTTTCTGCTATTGTCTGCACGTTTTCTTGTTCGATATTTACAATGCTTTTTTGGCTATGTTATTAAATTATTGATACAGTTTCTTGTTTTGCTCAGGAAAATCAAGTTTGCAGAAAATATCTCTCAATCCCTCTCAATTGAATTAATTAGTTTGTCTATTATGTGAAGATCTTGTTTGATTAAAATTATTTGATAAAAAAAAGGATATAATATATATGCGTAGAGTATTATTATTATATGAAATAAAGTTACAATTAGATACTTCACACTAGATAGTAGGTGGAGTTCTGCATAATGGGATCGAGGGAGTACTATTTGATTGCTGTTTTGTTAACCTATGTTGCTCGGATTCGAGGATAAGGATAGGGTACTGATATGGATACTGGATACGAAGGTCATACTACGGATGTTCAATTTTGCTGTCATTTGTGAGCTCAGATATCTTCAGGATATGTTCTTGTGGCATCATAAAAAGAAACCATTTTTTCAGTGGTTCAGAAGCTTATTTGAGTTCTTCTCGTTCCGGGGTTTTACTATGTCTTTAGTATATCTTCATGTGGCTGCTTTGTTTTGGATTCCTTTTGGTGGTTTTTTGTTTGAATGGGGTGGGAAGAATTTGTTTATGGGGCTTTGCGTGGTGTATGATGGTAGGCCTTTTATGTGTGTATTTAAATAAGTTTAGGTGAGGTGTAATGTTAACATAACATTAAGTGGGGTATTCTTAACCACACATTACAATAGTAGTTGTCTTCTGATTGAAGCACCTAAGAAGCTCTCCAGTGTTTAATTAACTTTAAGGCATCTCACCTTGTCTCGAAGTGTGTTTCTAATTACCTTTGGGGGTGGAGCAGTAGTGTTGTGTATTTATGAGGTCAGTGAGTTTTGGCTGAGCACTCGTGCTTTCTGCCGTGAATCTCGTTTATATGTATTGCAATGACGGAGTGAGTAGTCAGCAACATGTTGCTGCATATTCTTTCCGGTCGTGGGGATGTTGCATTTAAGAATGGTTGTAGCATTAAATGTTGGAAGAAAATATTGCAGCTAGTAGCATACATTATTTACATTTATTATCATTCTTGTGTATACTTTATCTTAGGGACTTGGTGCAACCTTATGGATCAGCTTAGAGCTTATTTTATTAGCTATAGCCCAACGATTCAGAAGTTCCAGTTTGGGATGACAAATGATCCTCTATTGCATACTTCCAACTGCACTATAACCCTAGAGGATTATCTTTGAGAAGTATGTCAATGGTAGTGTTAACAATTGATTGGTGACAGGCCGAGTGGCTCTGAAAGGGATCCAAACTCAATATCATTCTTAATATATTCCAATTTTCTACCCTTTTGTTGCTTCTTCTTTGAATGTTATAGAGATGGTTAACTATTTCACTAATCATTTTCTGAGACTTTGAGTAGCTTCCCTGGTAATGCCAGAGTGAACATCATGAATTGCCTCCCATAAGGCTCCCACTTCGGGCGGAGTAACCCCGGGGGTGGGGGGGATGGGTTGTCTCGGATTTATATAACAACTGTTCTGGAAAACACAGAAGACTGGTTGTGTAAGATACTTGATATGAGATGCATTGATTCTTGGCAACATTTGAAAGATAAAATTGAAGCACACAGCCATTTATTCTACTATTTTAATTTAGCCGAAAATTTGTCAACACTCTTTCATCTTTATTTGAATAGGAAAAATGGTAATGTCACAGCACAGTATGTTAATTACTACATGAGCCTCTCTTATATATGCGGTTATGTTTTGTGTATTACACTATTAAGTTCTTGATTGAGTAAACTACTTGACTAGAATAGTCAGCTGCTGGGACTTTCATATCTGTTCTACACATACCTTTTGATCCCAAGCCTAGATGAAGTTATTAAGGTGGCATGATATGTTACTTTCTCTGTATCTAGTTCATATGAAACAGAAAATTTTCAATTCATTATATGTCATTGCTTAAACTTACAATGACAATCTAGTTTTGGGAACGCAAATTATATATCTTTTCCCCTTTTCTTCTGCAGCGGTTACTCACTGTTGCGGGATCCTCGCCACAATAAAGGGCTTGCCTTCACAGAGAAGGAAAGAGATGCGCACTACTTGCGCGGTCTTCTACCCCCTGCTCCTATCAGCCAACAGCTTCAGGTGAGTCTTTATGATTGGGATGGCCTTTGCGAGTAATTTTAATTTTTTTTGTTTTTTGTGTACTTTGTTGATGTTTCTGATTTGATTTGTGTACTGCCACTTGCCAATTGCCAGGTGAAGAAAATGATCCATAATATCCGGCAATACCAAGTTCCCCTACAGAAGTACATGGCAATGATGGATCTCCAGGTATATAGTATGAATTACTAAAAATCTCTCCGTAGTTCCTTTGGTATTGCATCTTTCTTTCTTTTTTTTTTTTTTTCACCCTTTCTTTCATCTCTCAGTATTGTTTTATCATATTATATATAAATAAAGAGGTTATTTAGTATTTTATATTGCATTCTCCGATAATAATCAAAGAGGTTATTAGGTGACTTTATGTCTAAATTGATATCAGATTTGGAATTTGTACCCCTCACACCCGATAAGTTGAGAGATAGGACAATTAAAAGGTTGATGATCTTTAATGACGTATTTCTTGTCTATTTCGCAGGAGAGGAATGAAAAACTTTTCTATAGGCTTCTCATCGACCATGTTGAAGAGCTACTCCCAGTGGTGTACACCCCAACTGTTGGTGAAGCCTGTCAGAAATATGGGAGCATCTTCAGGCATCCTCAGGGTCTCTATATTAGTTTGAGAGAAAAGTATGTTTAATTATAATCATTGTTATCTTGATCATTTTATTAATACATATTTTCATCAAATCAATCAAGTGCTACTTTAAATATTAATTGGCAATTTGAATGTATGTTCTACAGAGGGAGAGTTCTAGAAGTACTGAAGAACTGGCCTGAGAGGCACATTCAAGTAATTGTTGTTACTGATGGTGAGCGGATTTTGGGTCTTGGGGATCTTGGTTGCCAGGTGAATTATTTGTTTGTCACTGTTGTATGACTATAATTCGGCACTATAATGGCATACAGAAAAACTGTGCTTGTGGCCTCATTAAGTCAAAAGTGTGATGAGTTATTGTGTAATGGATGGAATTGATCGTTTGTAACGGAATGGCGTCTTTCAGGGAATGGGAATACCCATTGGGAAGCTTTCTCTATATACTGCTCTCGGTGGCATTCGTCCTTCAGCGGTAGGTGTTTTAATGTTCTTGATTCCTTTTTTTCCCCTTCTTATACTATTGATTTATTTCAGAAATTTAATCATGAGGTTCCTAAAGTGGCCATCATTCAACCTATGGCCTTACATGGTCTACTAAGTACTAACAGAATTAGAATCCCATTTCTGTGGTGATTCGGCTTGTAGAGGCAAATTTGGCTTTTTTTACACCAATGGTGCTTCTTTGACCTTTTGGCTCTTCATATCTTCTTTTCCTCAGTGCAATTTTATTTTTATTTTTATAAAATAGCAATGTCCCCTGCTCCCTATGCATACAAGTTTGTTGCTGAACCTTTTAGTGAATCTACTCTTAACGATTTTGTAGATCATTAAATTCTCCTTTTATGGGTTATAATGAAATTTGGCATTAAATGATGCAAAGTTTTGAGACTATAGTTGATCTTTTCAGTGCTTGCCGGTTACTATTGATGTGGGAACAAACAATGAGGCATTGTTGAATGATGAGTTCTATATTGGGCTTCGGCAAAGAAGAGCAACTGGGCAGGTGTGTGTTTGTGACTTTTAACATTACTGATCCAATCTGGCATTTAGTTTCAGTTACATAAAATACTAAATCATCAAAATTGGTTATACAGGAATATGCTGAATTGATGCACGAATTCATGACGGCAGTTAAGCAAATTTATGGGGAGAAGATTCTTGTTCAGGTGAAGGGGAAGACAGTCTTCCTTGTTGTTTGCCTGTTTCCATATGTGCATGTCTTTGTGTTAGCCTAATCATATGCTTAAACTTGTGCAGTTTGAAGATTTTGCCAACCATAACGCATTTGACCTGCTTGCAAAATACGGCAGTACTCATCTTGTTTTCAACGATGATATACAGGTAAATCGGGATGTAATGTAATAGTCTATATCCATTTGCTTCATGTGGGATCCTCCTTAACTTTTGGTTTTTTCCATCTATTGTAGGGGACAGCCTCTGTGGTCCTTTCTGGACTCATAGCAGCACAGAAGCTATTGGGGAAAAGCTTAGCTGATCATAAATACTTATTCCTGGGGGCTGGAGAGGTACATGTTTTAACTAAGTTTTTCTTAAAGCTGACAAATGTGTGTTTGGTAATAATAATAAAATCAAATCAAGTAAAAGTTTTTGTCGCTCTTTCTGTTTTGATGAGTTATGATGTCTTTGCAAAAGCTTTTATGTCTGCATGTTTAACATTTTGGCTATGTTTGGCAAAACTAGCTGTAGCTGCGAAATGTAGCCTTTACCTTCCTGTTGGTGCTTCTGACTTCTTTCTTATATTTTGATCCTTCATGTTTCCTGCTTAAAATGGAGAGTCTAGTGTCCATACCAATGTCGGAATGTCGACTATCTAATCTTGAGGTGAAATGAAGATCACGTGTAAAAGAGCTATTGTAGAAAACCAATAGGAGTATATGATATCAAACTGAGATTTACAAATTTAATAGCTCTTTGTTCTGTACTTGAACCTTACTTGTTGCGTAATGATAGCAAAGCCTTCTTTTGTTCTGTTTCTTCGTTTTTGTTTTCTGTATCACTGTGAACTGCTGCATACTTTTTGGTTCTAATTGTTACTATTATTCCAGGCTGGTACCGGTATAGCTGAACTTATAGCTCTTGAAATTTCAAAACAGGTTTGAGCACAAACACATTCTCTTATAAGTTATGTTAGTGGCATTTCTGGAAGCATTCGACAGAATGAATATTAATGCTAATTAATTTGTGCAGACAAATACACCTCTGGAGGAGGCCCGTAAGAAGATCTGGCTTGTCGATTCCAAGGTGTGAAATAATCGGACTTATTCTCTTCAATCACAAAAACATAGAAGATTGATTTACTCTTGGTCTGATTCCACAATTCGTAATGTATCAACAGGGACTTATAGTCAGCAGTCGCAAGGAGACGCTACAGCATTTTAAGAAGCCGTGGGCTCATGAGCATGAACCTGTTAATGGACTTCTCAATGCTGTCAAGACCTTGAAGCCTACCGTCTTGATCGGCTCATCAGGAGTTGGAAGGACATTCACCAAGGAGGTGGTTGAGGCAATGGCCACATTCAACGAGGTATTCTTTTGTGTAATTGTTTACTTCCAGTTTTGTTGGGCCAGAGGCGTAATGTAGAAAAAGATGGTCGTTTTGGTGAAGGAGTTGACTTATTCACTATATGGGTTTGCAGAGACCTATCATTCTTTCGCTGTCTAATCCAACCTCGCAATCAGAATGCACAGCTGAGGAGGCCTACACTTGGAGTAAGGTAGTTATTCTGTGAATGTGAAATTTGACTTATTTTGAATTTTCAGTTAAAGCACCTTTTAAGGGATGTGGAAATTAACCCATAGTATGCCTACTGCACAGGGTCGTGCAATTGTTGCAACTGGAAGTCCATTTGATCCTGTTGAATATGAGGGGAAGACTTTTACTCCTGGACAGGTCATTGCTAATAGCAGTAAATTCATTTACATTATGTCTAGATATGAAAACAGACTGATTTTGGTTAGTTTCTTATTGCAGTCAAATAATGCTTACATCTTCCCTGGCTTTGGTCTTGGCCTGATAATTTCTGGTGCTATCCGCGTTCATGATGACATGCTTTTGGCTGCCTGTAAGTTTACCAATCAGTCTTGTACTTATTTCCAATATGTATCCAGCTCAAACTCTTGGTCTATCCTTTTTTCGTGTTCTTTTTTTGTGCTTTTGTTTTTTGGCCTTAGTAGAGGGGAAAGCCAGAAAGGGTTTGCTAAGGTAAAAGAAAATTCAAACTTTTGTTGCTCAGACTCTTCATTTCACCCCAAATTACTCGAGTCCACCGTTAAAAGATACTTCACAATACGCTAAAAAGTCGAGTAGACACCGTTAGAAACAAGGAGGGTAATGTAATATACGTCTGTTCATTTTAATTTTGGTGTTGATGGCTGCTGTGACCGCTCTTGCTGTTACAACATGTTCTATTTGGTTGGTAGCTCTCAAATTAATGTCCGGCTTGTGCTAACCTGCTTTTCTTGTATATGACACGCATTGTTATTTTGTGGTGCAGCGGAAGCCCTAGCTGCTCAGGTAACAGAGGAGCATTTTGCCAAGGGGCTTATATACCCTCCCTTTAAGGACATCAGGAAAATCTCTGCACATATTGCAGCAAGTGTGGCAGCTAAAGCATATGAACTCGGTGATTTTCTCCCTCTGGCTCAATAGTTATTATGTACATTCTTTTCGGCTACATAATGGAGTAGATGTTTTACCTCACGAGTAGACATGTCCAAAACTAACCCAACTCAGACCTACCCGTTTTGTGGTTCTTGCATGATTTTTTTGACCTGAAACCGGAAATAACGTGGAAAAGATAACCTAAAAAAGGATTTGACCCAAAAAAATAACACAATCAAAAACATGTTGGGTCAAGCCATTTAACAGGTATACATGATTCATGATGTCATAGAAGTGTAATGTTTATGCTCCTGTTTTTGGATGCTTTGCAGGTCTCGCAACCCGGCTGCCACAACCTGAGAATCTGATGAAATATGCTGAGAGCTGCATGTACAGCCCTGCCTACAGAACCTACCGGTGATACTTTGGATGGCTAGCCCTCCCTATGGTTCCTTGTTGATCTTTGTAGTTTGTCGAAGTTCCTTGAAATAGTTTTGTCCACCTTGTTGTTTCATTTGGCACATATGATGCCTGTGATACAGTATTAGTTAGACAGTCGGCGTTGAAAAACAGAAGGTAAAGAAAGGAGGGTCAGAAAAGGAAACCCGAAAAAATCAAAAATCAAAAAAATTAATAATAAGAGAAACATTCGTCAATGGTCAAGTAGATTTGCCTAGTATAGGTCAGAGGGAGCAACGATGATGATGATGAAAATGGTTGCTAAGTCGAAAATGTTGAATTCAGATTTAGTATAGATGGTAGTAATTCTTTTGTGTAATCACTTTCAACTGTTGCTGTATTCCTTGTGATAAATGTGTGTAAGGTTATACTGTTGTGCAATGGGTGTATGATACTAAATGTAAACGACCCTTTTTTCCGAAAGAGCAACAAATATTTGAACTTGGACCCTTCAATTAGGCTTGAAAATGGCAATGTGAGATGGCTTCCGAGCATGGCAGCCTCCCAGACCATCTTAGACTCGATTTTGTTTGTAAAAAATCCGGTGAAGTAGTTGATGCTTGGGATGGCTTTGGTCCTGCAAAGGTTATGTGTATTAAAGTCTGTTGGACCCCGTCTTCTCATGGCTTCCTCAAGCTCAATATTGATGGATGTTCAAAAAGGAAATCCTGGCCAAGCAGGAGGTGGGAGTTTGTTCCGGAACTGGCTAGGTGAATGGGTCAGGGGTTTTGTTGTCAACGTCGGGTTCGCCTCGGTGACTCTGGTAGAACTTTGGGCGCTTTGGGTTGGCTTGAAATCTGCCCATGCAACGGGTGTTTATAATTTGTTGATCGAATTAGACTCATAGGTTGTGGTCCAATTTATGAACGAGATTGAGGTGATGAATCATGAGTATGTGGAAGCATTATTCATGCGTGTCATCGCCTGATTGTTGTTGGGACTAGATTCTCGATCAAACATGTCTATCATGAGGCTAATGGTTGCATAGATAAGCTATCCAATTTAGCTTCGGATTTTCTCATGGGTGAGCATCCCATTGATATGAAACCACAGTCGATTGCTTCACTGCTATTTCAAGATGTTTTAGGCATCTCGATTGCCCGACTATACTGATGTACTCCCTCCGTCCCGTAATCTCCTAGGAAATTTCCATTTTTGGACATCCCCTAATCTCCTAGGAGTTTTCCTTTTCTGGACAAATTTTTGCTCAAAAGTTCAATTTTACCCTTACCCAAAATTTCCTAGAAATTGAGTCACATACATATGATTTTTGAATTTTTTTAGTGAAAA
>BSSO01007417.1:0-10993 GCA_030267885.1 Mesembryanthemum crystallinum | reverse complement strand
GTTGACATGATAATCAAGCTAAATCAAAAAGCAACTTCAAATTAAAAGATTATCACTGCCATTTCTGTGTTCCATTTCCTAGTTGAAGGAAGAATTACTTGCTTTTCACTTGTGACCATATCCCCTAAATCTGATTCGAAGAGGAATATGAGCATGCGATTTAACAACTAACAAAGTTCACATGTTAGAAGGCAAGTAAACTAAAGACAAATTCAGTGAAGATAACTGCTCCTATGTTACCAAGACTCAGCTATTAATGTATGCATGTGGACTCAAGTATTGTACCTGAAAAAATAAGGCGGTTTGGTTGACTTTCAGTCTAATTCTAGGTGTCCCAGGTATCATTGCAAATTCATGTGTCTCAGGGTCAGATATTGTTATACAGATACTGCGGAAAAGTCCGAAAATCACAGCTTTGTAGTATTACTAGATATAAACAACAATTGAATAGCATCCAATGTTAAAAAACTAACCTCCATCTTCACTGAGACTTGAAATGAGTTTAATTATCTTCTCTACCAAAGAGAACGCAATGGCCAGATTCTGTTTCTTTAAAGGAAGTGCTTCAGACTTTGACGAGGAAGCCTCGTATTTCATGTATGCTAGCTCATTGAGCAGGACCGCTATCTCAACCCTAGCTGATTCTAAAACAAGCAATAAACACCTATGCCATGAATCAGAAATAAAGTGTATACTGTGTCCATGGGTATTCGTTTATTTGAAACCAAGAATTTGCATGGAGTACCTGTCTGATGGAAAGGTCGTGTGTATATCAGGGACATCCATCTGAGAAACCAGCCAACCTTCTCCCAACAAAGACACCATGGATTCTGCCACGATAAGAGCCTGCAGCCTCTGATCAGGGGCTGCATAGAATGACAATTGAAAAACAGATATAAGCTTACACACTAAAAAGATGTAAGAATAGCAAAAAAAAGAATCTTTAAGCAATTTCAAAGGAAGAAGCAATCATTGATCAAGTAACTCAGTCATTGAAGATTCAGATCAGCATTCTTTCACCTTTCATGAAAGCTTATGTTTATAGGAGCATAATTATTTAAATAATTACTTAATTTCTGAAAAAAATGAAGCAACATAAACAGCATGGAATGTCAATAGAGATATCAGAGAAAAAAGATGCAAGCATGTCATTCCCACAGTGCTAACTTTTGAAAGATGCTAAGTACTCCTGCTAATTATCTTCTCTTATTACACCAAAATCCATTGACGCACATAAATTGCTAAACAATCCTAACTTCGGTGTTTTGAAAGACATGAGGCGCATCGTGGTAATAACAGTCAGCCTACTGCAAGGGGCAAGGCGAAGGCGCGTGCTTCATATAGGTCAAAAATTTAAAAGGTGTGCGCTGCTGCGCTTTTTACCTGTTCCCTTCACTCCATTTTCTCCAGACATTGTCATTCATGAAGTTATATACATATACACACTTCATGCAGTGCCTAAATTCGTCCCTTTAGTTCAAGCAGAATGGCTTCTTGGCCACAATTCCAGAACTGCCTCATCGACACACGACAAAACAACGGAACTTTGCACTCAACAACGGCTCATTTGGCACACCTCAAACACACTTTTTTTAACACTGCTAATTGTCAAGAACCAACTCGATAAATTGTTCAGCAATTGAACATGCGATATTGATCTTACAATCAACAGGAATAACAAATGCATTTTATTTAGAAAAACAATCCAGGAGACAAACAAGGTTGCTTGTGGCAAGTTACAGTAAAGTAGATGCCTATCTGAAAATGATTTCTCGAATATTTCAGAGGAAAACTTGTTGTGCAGATAATACAGGGTATTTGAATGGTAAGAAAAAGCTTACCAACACGGTTTTGTAAGATATCCACAACCCCAGCACATACATAAGCTGACCATTTTTCATTTGACATTGCTCGTAGTTCATTATGCAAAGGAACCTGAAAAGTTTTATAGGTGCCAAAGCAGTTTCCAGAGTAGTAAATGCATCAATAAGCAACTATCCCAAAAAACCAACATATGCATCAACAAGTAATAAAGACTCATAGCCAAACAGAACCAGCAAAAGAGATGTCTATAAGGAGTTCAAGGCACATACTGAATGGTTCGAAGAAAGGATAATGCAAACTAGCTGGAGCAAGTCAAACTTCAGAGCATTCTGCAATAAAGCAAATTGCCTGGCTATAGAAGGCACCTGATAGATGAAGATTTAATAGCTTTGGTGAGCAGAAAATAAGAAGTTCTACATATGAAAATCCAAATCTAACTAGACAGCATCCAAGTAGAGCTTCTACTGGGGAATGATCTAGACATTGGGAGCAGCAGAAATAAAAATAACCCAATATGTTTAACAGATATTAGCTCACCATTGTTGTCAGCTCTGTCAAATATCTGTTTAAGATGGCATCCAGAGAGATCGTACTGACAATCAGCTGGACGAGTCTCATGCAGAGCTCCAATACCTGAGAACCTAATGCAGAATCCAGAATATTACAGCGAATAAAAGAGTGATACACGAATCCAGACAGTTTGAGAATAGGAGAAAGCAATCTTCAGCTATAAAATGAGCACAAATATGGTAACAAAATTTCAAATAATTAAAATCAAGGACAAGGTAAAAGTTATTCCTTTGTACCATCGGGCAAAGAAGGCAGGTGAGCCCCTATAAGCTTCAGGCCTCCAGATTCGAATAAAGTTGTAACTCCGTTTTCACAGGAAGATGAAATAAGAAACAATAATTCATAGCAATCTTCAAGAAGAGAAGAGTATGATCTGCATAATGAAAGGACGGATATAAGTACATCCCTATGTTGCATGGAAACGAGAAACAAGGAAACGTAGAAACAGGAAATGGGAAACGTTATTTCTCGAAAAACTAAGGACTATGGAAATGTGAGGGAAAAAAAAAAACTAATACATTTTCCTTAAAAACCTGAAGTTATTTAACTATCATCAATACCAATATAAATAAATATGCTTTCAAGAGTTAGCATAGGCACTTTTTAAAGAGATTAGAAGAAAGCTGTTCTTCTGGTGAATTAGTGGAAAAGTTGTTCTTCTGGTGAATAGGTTTCTCCCAAGTTTCCTTGAGTTCCCTATCCAAGTTTCGGAAACAGGAAACGTGACCTTCGTGGAAGTTTCCGCCAGCCATATGACAAAAAGACATCAACATTTAGCTATTGGAGTTTTAAGCATCTGAAGCTCATGAAACCCAGTATACAAACACAATAATTGAGGCAAACCAACTAATTATCAGCTCATCTATCCCCTACAGTTGTTATAAATTGCACAAAAGCATCAAGAATGCCAACCATATAAAAAATGGCTTCTTAACAAAAGAACATTACTCTTTCTCCATGACTTGCAAGATTATAGGAACCTTTGACACCATATCTGCAGATGAAGCAATTTCTGGCACACGACAAAAGGCTGCCAGTACTGTGATAGACAACTGCAAGTATGCATCACGATCGTCACTTCCACCACCAGCTATATTTCCTTTACCCATACCTTAAAATAACAAACGAAAAGGCAATGATCAAAAGCGAATTCGAACTTCTATGAAAGTGGCAACAAATCACTGATAAATGAGAAGAAGAAACAAGTATATTCTCAAAATTAATAGTGTCAATCCTTTGTAGTCACCCCAGAGGCAGAAATGTTTGGCAATCCTTCTTTTCAGACAGGAAACAAACTGTTGTATTACAAAAAGAAGGATGCATAATCCATTGTAGTCACATCAGAGGGAAGAACTTCACAAATCAGAAGTTGCATGGTTTCTTGTGGAATTGCATTTAAGTTCCAATATAGAGTATCAAATTTTGGAATATAACTCCTCAACTTAAATCAAATTCATCAATCCAAACGCATGTTAAAAGGAATTTTCGGTTCTGACTAACACTCAATTCATTGCAATTTTATTCCTTTCTAGCATAAGAAAGTGGTTCGAAACTTGGAAGAACATCCAAAGAGTTGAAAGAATCGCTATAGCTCAGCAATGGGCTAAATGAAAACCTCAATTAACTATCTAATTCTAACTGAAAATCGATAAAAAGAATAGCATCTCATCACCTTAAACGAAACAGAAACAATGCAACTAGCAAACACAATTCTCTCCAGTGATTAAAAGAAATCCAAAATTAGAACAACATGAAACTATAAACTAGTAAAATAAAAGAAAATATACCAGTGCGCAAGAGGCGATCGAGGAAGCGGACACCAACAGCATCATAGACCTTGCGAATGGAATCATGATCGTCTTTGTTACAGAGCTTGGCGACGAGAAGGAGACCAGCGAGGCGTTGTTCGTCTCTCTCACCTCTGAGTAGCTTCAAGCAATCATCCATTGCCGACATTTGTTACCGTTGCTCGTGCTCAGCTTCCTTCCTGCAACTCTGCAACTGATAACAACAACAACTTTATAGTCTTTCAGAGAAGAAAAAGTAAAGGGGACAAAATTTGAAGTGGGTAATAATCTCATTGAAGCATTATAGATAAATTCCCAGTTGAAGAGAGATGGACAAACCAGATGAAGAAGAAGAGGGAGAGACGAAGCAGTTTGGTGGGAGAAGGGAGGAGAGAGAATGAGAGTAGTAGGGAGTAGGGACTGTAGGAGAACTGAGAAGAGAAGAGAGGAGTTGAGAACAACAATGGAAGCTTCAAGGGTTTATTATTGATTACCCATCCCATGATTTTATTGTTTAAGTCTGGACCGGTTTGGTAAACCGGTTACTTGTTGGGCTGAGTTGGTTTTGGGGACTAGGCTAGGCTGGTTGGGTTGGGCTGGGCTGGGCTGGGCTGGGCTACATAGCCTATGTTCTTTTCTTGTTATTTTTGCTGATATTTATTGTTGGTTTTTATTGACTTTACTAGTTTTTGTTGATTCGTTGAAATCGGCAGAGAGTGACTTTACTGAATTTTCTTAATGTTTGAAAGCCTTAGTTTTTATCTCACAGATAACTTTTCATTCAATTCAGTTCTAATAAGTTCAGTTTAGTTTCAATTAAGTCAGTTTCAATCGAAAATAACAGGCCATAAGTTATGACGCAACCAAATCAAACCAGCGCCTAGGAGAGCCTAAAATTGTGGCTATAAGAGGGTAAAATGGGGCCCGAAACCTTAAAATCGAAGTGGGAAATTTTAGTACGATATTGCACAAGCACTCCCATATGAACATAGGAGGCCCCCCTATGCTAGAATTCGAGCCTCTAAGAGCCCTCATGAGCCCTATATTAGTCACCCATCTGTGAGGCCACAAACACCGAAGTCGTGGGTGCAAAAGGGTGTTAGACGACACATAACACCCCCCCGAGCCACGTAAGGGCCTGTTAGGTCTCCCTTTGTCACCACGCACCCCCGTGGGGCGAAATTCAATTGCCGCATGGGAGGGCTCAGAATAGTGGACTATAAGTGAGTAAAACGAGGTTACAAAACCTCAAAATTCAAAGTGTATTATTTATCCACAATACTGAACAGGCACCCCAATATAATCATAAGAGGAACCTAGTGCCAGAAATTAGATCCCTAAGACCCTCCCAGAGGTTCGATAAAGTTTACCCATCTGCGAGGCTCAAAACACCAAAACCGTGCGTATAAAGGGAGTTTAAGCCACTCAAATGCGCCATGAGGGGTTCCCTTGGTTCCCCCTAATTCACCATGTATCCCCTTGGGATAAAACTCAATTGACGTCAAAGTGGGTTCGAAAATCGCGGGTTATGAATGGGTAAAACGCATATCTTTTATTACAAATCAAGTTCTTATAGTAATTAGTATTATTATGATTTTTGTAGAGAAAAGGATAAGCATTCTATTTAGAAAACACCCTTTTTCCATATAAAATACAAACCCATAACTTGATATAAACATGGTAACCCTTTTTTTTTTTTTTAATCCAAAATATGACCTAGGATAGGAAATTTCCCTAGTGTAAATTACCTCGGAGAAGAAGAGTAGTAGTGGAAATATATAACGAATCTAGTAATCTCAATTAGGAATCCAATCCAGAGTCCAAAACAAGTCTTGAAATCGCTCGCAATAAAACCATAATAAAAGCTTTCTTAATCACCCCCACTTCTATTTAACACACCTCTTTACCATTTAAGAGATCACCTTCATCATCAATTCATCACCCCACAAAGGAAAAATCGCCATTAATTCGATCTTCACCATTACCAGAGACCAACGAACAAACACAACACAAAAACAAAGAAGAAAACCCTAAATTTGAAGGTAGAGGAGAGAGAAAGAGAGAGAGAGAGAGAGGTTGAAGATGAGGCCACAGAGAAGGCCGATCCAGACGGTGACGGCATGGCTGAGGAGACAGCCGCCAAAGGTGAAAGCGTTTCTTGCGGTGGTGTCGGGTATGGCTGCGTTGGTGCTTTTGAGAGCCGTTGTTCACGATCACGACAATCTCTTTGTTGCTGCCGAAGCTGTTCACGCCATCGGCATCGCTGTTCTCATCTATAAGCTCACCAAGGAGAAAACTTGCGCTGGTAATTTAATTGCGAAATTTTTGGTGTAATTGTTGATGAATTTCCGGTTTTGTATGACTTTATTGTTTGATTGTGTGGTTATTTGTGATATTTTTTGGATATCGTCGTTGTTGTAGCCTGCTAGATGGCAAGCTTAATTGCTGAATTTGCATAAGAAACTTTTGATATCCTTTAGATGTACCATGATCGTTGTGCTGTTAAAAGTGAGATGAAAAAGATCCACCTTTTTATTCTCTCTTTTTCTTTGGTAACCACTTTGTTCAATCTTGGAATTTGTGGGTTATGTTTCTCTTTGTGGAAGTTGGTTAATTACTGAACTTACAATGAAAAGCAATTGTGCCCTTTTCTTGGAAAATTGGAAAGAAAGTTTGATTTTGTTTGAGGCTTCTAGTAAACATATACTTACAGGTAGGAAGTGAAACTTATGGTTGGGATGAATTTGGTCGAGGATGCAGACAATGTTGTGATATGCTCATAGTTCTTGAATTGTTCATTAGAGGAGGGATAGGGACTACGAAGTGAGAACAAGATGGAACGAAGCGGAATGGTGATTGAAATTGCACGGGGTTTTGTGATTGTTGATGCAAGAAGAGCAATTAAGAATCATACATAGATGATGTGAGAAACTATATGGTTTTTCACTCTTGCAAATCCTGAGTGGGTATTGGTCAAAACTCAGAGATCTATTCCATAGGTCACTAGTTCAAGCTCCCTTAGGGCCATTGGTGGTATTTTTGGCTGTTAGCTTTAGGTCCAATGGGCTAGTCATGAGTCTCGGACACCCACGTCATCAAAAGGAAACTATATGGTGATGTTGTAAGTAATGCACCACCATAGGTGTGCTGAAGTAGTTATTTGCTGATACATTAAGTTTTTTGAGAGCATTATGCCTTTCATAAAAAATACATGTGAGAAGATTAAGAAAAAGTTATATGGTAAAATATAAAGCTGCACTGTGCTTTTTCTCGAAAGGGGGAGAAAAATAAAGTAGTGGTCAAAAAATCTAGACGTAAACTCCACATAGAATTATGATAGTAGACTAGGTTGAGTATCTAAGCTCACATAATGGTTTGGGGCCTGATTTAGGTGTGACTTGAGGCTTCATACCTCGCTCCTCTTCCGTTTCTACTTTATTCATGATGTCATTCAACATAATCACCTTCATGGCTTCATGTCCTTTAACAAAAATATTAATGTCAAAGTGACAGATCCTCTTTGCTGATATGCTGGTCAGCTGATGTAATTTTGTATTCGCTAATGTCTTCAATTCATAACGCTTTATATTCTATTGGTATGATTTGCAGGACTCTCACTGAAGTCTCAGGAGCTGACTGCTATCTTCCTAGCAGCAAGGCTGTATTGTAGTGTTGTCATGGAGTATGATATACACACGCTGCTTGATTCAGCAACCTTGGTTTTTACATTATGGGTCATCTATATGATTCGATTCAACCTGAAGTCAACTTACATGGAGGACAAGGACAATTTTGCACATTATTATGTGGTGAGTGTAGCTAGTTTCACATGAATTATGTGTCACTTGGTTTTTAAGCTGCATATTGTAGAAATATTATCCTTGCTTTTATTCATTCAATTATGCATTTGACAAGACTTTTGCTAGAGAACATCGAGGCCAATGAGGCAAGGTCCTTATTAATCCCGTGTTCTTAATATTGTTGTAGAGTTAGTGGTTGCTTTTACAATATTCATGCATATTTTAAATACAAGTCTATAGGCTGAGGTGGTCTTTGAATCCGATCTATATGGAAGTTTGGTTTGCTGCTTATTTCTTTTCTAAATTGCAAGGGTCATGTGCTATATCGAAATGCTGTACTCTGTCTATATGTTTTGTCTACTATCATATATATTTTGATTTGATAAAGAAAGGGGCAAGGCATACTATATGATAAAAGCAAGTCCTAGTGTGTTTTCAATAAAACCTTGTGCCTAGTGGAGTGAAGAGCAATCTGTGTGTGGGTCCTGATTGCTTCTACTTGAACCAAATGCTACTAGCCAGCTTATCTGAAATATTTTTCTTAACAAATAAAAGGTGAGGAACATATATCTTTACTTCGATAGGCCTTCCGCGATTACACTAGGTTGCTGATGTTGGCTCTACCATTGCTTGTCAAGATGGTAATTATTATTCTAGTGATCTATTTCATCACTTTGCCTTATTGGTGATAGCTGCTCTTGATCGAAATAATCTTCTTGGCGTGTTTTGAGTCTTTTGACTATACTCTTGTCGTACCCTTTATCCTTTAGGATATATTTTTTGCTACTTATTATTATTTATTTTCTTATATTGAAGATGCGTTGTCTTTGTGGAAACAATCTTTTTTTTTTTTTTTTTTTTTTCTTGGTCGCGTTGTTACCGACTTTTGGAGAAAAATATTGTCTAAGCTCTTTGTTCCTCTCCGTGGATGATGTGGTAGTTTGAGTCTACTACCTTCGTATATGTGGGGGGATATGGACACCTGCTCTGCTGCGCAAGGTTTTGAGCTGGTGGACTGTCAAGAACACCAAAACCAAAGTAATTTGCATTTAGGACCTCATAATCTACTCTTGTTTTCCCTTCCTAGTTTACTTAGGTGAGTTGTCTTTGTGCTTTCTTACAGCTTGATCCTTAGACCTTAGGTGAGTGTCTTTGCTTGGCTCTCTTGGGTTCCAAATCCCAATACTGATCTCAATTGACTTCTTGACTCTCTCAATACAAGCTTTTAGTTTTTGATGGATTAATGCATATTGTATAATTCATGCAGTAATTTCTTACAATGGTCAAACAAGGAAATCTGGTTGGTTTCATTTTGTACAGTTCCTTTTTACCTTTATTCCGCCTTTGTCTTGTATTTATCTGCCAGTAAACTCCCTGAAATAAATTTGACTGCTCTCTAGAGTCTGGACCTCCTTTTTGTGTGTTCTCCCATTGTGCCATTTTATAATAATTGTGTGTTTTGCTCTCAAATATTTTGCAGTTGGTACCATGTGCCGTTTTAGCAGTTGTTATTCATCCCTCAACATCACACAACATTCTGAACAGGATTTTGTGGGCATTCTGTGTATACTTAGAAGCCGTCTCAGTGCTACCGCAGCTCCGAGTCATGCAAAATACCAAGGTACAGTATTTTGAAAGAGATTAGCTGTAGTTTAATTACAATATATGCTCTCTTTTCCTGACTCTTTCATTCAATGTCAGATTGTTGAACCATTCACGGCTCATTATGTGTTTGCGCTCGGAGTGGCAAGATTCTTGAGCTGTGCCCACTGGGTGCTTCAGGTTTGCTATTAACCTTGTCCTTCTCANAAATAAAAGAAAACAAAAACAAAATCCAACAAAACCAAGAAAAGAAAAGAAAGAATAGTTAATAAGAATGAGCTAAGAAAGGTCCGTAGAAGGCATCAGCTAGGAAAAGTAAGAGGTGGTTGACCACCTTTCCTTTCTCTGTACATTCTGCTCTTACTTCATTACTGAACGACTCTTATGGATGAAGAGCGCATAAAATTAGTCTCCTACAAAAAAGAGCTAATGAAATATATGTTTATCATGAAGAAGACATGCCTTGGTGGATGAAAAATGTTCTGATGAATTGCCAAGTCTTTGGACTTTCTGGCAAACTGATGCTCTTGCGATTAGGATTTGTATATTTACGTGTTCCACCTATCTTCATTGAGGATGCACTTCAGGCACATGAATGTCAATTGAAATGCATGTGTTAATGTATTGATATACTTCCAAGTTCAAGCAGTAATTTTATGTGACTTACCTTTCTTCATTCTTCACCAGGTGTTGGATAGTCGTGGTCACCTTCTAACTGCTTTGGGCTATGGATTATGGCCGTCATTTGTCCTTATCTCGGAGATTGTTCAAACTTTCATCCTGGCAGACTTCTGTTATTACTACGTCAAAAGGTTACCATGCTCATTTCTTGCATTTGATTTTTCGACTGATAAGCTGTTTGTTGAGCTTAATCTGACGACCTTTTCTTTCTTTTGGCTCTTACAGCATCTTCGGAGGGCAACTCGTCCTTCGACTTCCATCAGGAGTTGTATGAACCACAGGTCGTAGCAGGCTGCACCAACATATTGGTTAATTGGGGTTTTGCAAGTTCAAGGGTGGTTTTGTTCAACTTATATTCAGTTGTCTTAGCGCTCTGTGCCGGCCATCGCAAGCTACTTGTGCTACTGTTGCCAAATTCAGTTGGGATTGTGTAAAACTTTAGGGCTGCAAGATGTTGCATGAGCACATAATTTTAAGATTTATTTGTCTAGAACAACTCATTAATTTTATACAAGCATTGAAAACTATGATTTGTTTCCTCATTGAGATCAGTCACATAGTAGGTTAGACATGAGTACATGACCTCTCTTTACTTGTGTTTTTTGCTCATCCTTTTTCCATTATTCCTCAGTTGCATATGGTTTTTATGTCGAAGTCAATTGAGAACAACTTGTCCAAAGTAAGGCTTTCAGAAACCCAAGGGCCCGCTTGGATTGGGGGGAATAATTA
>BSSO01007416.1:0-10993 GCA_030267885.1 Mesembryanthemum crystallinum | reverse complement strand
GAGCTGCTCAATGTAGCACTGAGCTTCATGAGAGAGCTCCTGCTTGGCCTCCGCATCCTGAAGCACAGCTTTGACAGTGAGAACGATGTTTTCGAGATTCTCAAACTCGGGATGGTAGCCCAAGTCAGAGCACATATCCGCAAGCAGCTTCAGAAACGTCAGGGCAGCCAAGAGAGTCTGAGCGACGGACATGGCTGCTCCGAGGTCCATTGTTGATTGTTGGGTTTCAGAGGTGAGTAGTAGAATGTGATGAAGCTAAAGGGAATGAATATAGAGAAATTTGTGGGATGGTGATGGTGATGGTGATGGTAGCTAGACAAGCAAGATTCTTATAGTGAAGAGACGAGACTACTGGTGAAGAAGGGTTGTTGAATGAACCGACTAATTTCATGGAAAGTGACTCTCAGAAATCAAGAGTAACTTCATTATAAATATATCTCCTAGAGATAGTGTTCAAAGCACTCATCATCTATCCGACAATGTTCAGTGGGTGGAGGTATTCCATTATTTACTTGCTGCTGTTTGCTCCTTTTCCATCATACATTCCACTTTGGCAGCGTGCGTTAATTATCCTACTTTCTCATGAGGTGGATTGTTGAAGAAAAAAAAAGGAAAAAAAAAACATTTGTACTCCCTACAAATAAGAAGGAATTGGGTTATTCAATTGTTGTCTTTGATGATTGCTCCTTTTTCCACATTTGCATAAAATAAAGTTTTCCCTTGTTTACACATCACTTTCAATGAGCTGAGGTTCTTGCTATTGAAAAATCTTTTGTACTCCAAACTCTAGTGACTCCTTTGGAATAGGCAAGGCCAGGTCTTCCATTGTTTCACAGTACTGAGGACTTGAATCATCTCTGAATTAGGATTGAGGGCATGCAGTTGTAGCAATTGACTGCCAAATGGTCACTAACTTGTATACTATTGGAGAAATTTCTATTTAAGTATAATTTGTAGGTTAATTTATATGTAGGATATACACGGATTGAGTTTCGGTACAATAGACCATGTATATTTGTTGTATGAAACGGAAACCGAGTATTGAAGAATATTGTTTTAATTTGGAGCCGTTGGGAGGGGTGCATGGTCATGTACATGGTTGTGTACATGTGTAACAAGCGTTGTTGAGTGTTTGGAGTAACTGCCCAGGGTACACGGCCATGTACACGTCAATGTACAATTAAAATGCTGATTTTTGGAATTGCTGAGAGCATACATAGCTTGGTACACGGCCGTGTATGCTCCTATGCAGGCCGTGTATAACCACGGGGATTCTGAAACATTCCCATATTCACCTAAACGATTTGGGTAATTGTTTCAACCAATATTAACTGTCTTATGTGACTATGTGACATATAAAGACTGATATGGGTTGAAAGGGTACAAAGATTCTTTGTGTCTATTTAGGTTGAAATATGGGTTCGATTAGCTTTCATATAAAGTACTATTTCTTTTCTTCTTTAGAGTTCGAGTCAGGAAAAACTTATTCAAGAACTATTTTCTTGGGTTGTTTTGAAGTCGCGTCAATTTTTTTCAACTCTGAAAATACATAACCAGCAAAAAAAAATAAAAAATTCCGTGAGTAGCAATAATTCATCATAGAATCATATCCCCAACAACACGTTCTTCTTCAATCAGTTTTATTTGCATTATCATCTTGTGCAGATTTTTCTCATGTTCACATCACTTTCAGACTACAGTTCTTCTCATTGGCATTTTGTCGAACAGTTGGTGTGCAGATGTAAGTGATACTTTGAGAAATTGAATCCCCTCAAAGACTCGGTAATTTAATCACTCTTGATTGACAAAAAAACAAACAGTACAAGATATAACAGTAACCTTACAGTTAAAGGGGCGAGGAGAATAGAAAAATGGGATGCTTGGTTTTTGAAAGGTGGGTCTTGATGTTGATCAGGTGCTGCATGCTCTAATAAAAGAGTTGACAGAAGTAAAGATTTTGGAGTAGTTACTAACCTGATTGAGTGATGTTTTCTTCATCTTCAGTTTTTTTGTACTCCATGAAGCTTGATTTTGTGAGGAGATAGCAATGCTTACTTTTGAAACAGGGGTTGATGTGCATTTTAAAGTGTGGGCTTTCATGTTTGTGCATCTCAATTCTCAATAGATAGGTAGGAAAATGGGGTTTGGGTGTATCTACTAGAGATTAAAAATTTAAACTTTGACATTGAAACTTTTAATTTATATGAGTAGTTAATATCTAGGAAAAATTTCACTTTGGTTACCTGAGGTATGGCATAATCATTTTTTGGTGACCTTAATTTTGCATATTCCGACTTTGCAGTAATTTGAAAATTAGTTTCACTTGGGTGATTTCCGTTAGCTCTGTCAAGTTGACTGTTAGTTTGCTAAGCAAAACGACATCGTTGCAATAATGGGATGGGCCTTTAGGTTATTTGGCATTATACCCATTCCCTATAAGCTGTCTGAAGTGGTATTCACAACCCTTATTAGTGCTGTTTTCTTCTCTATTAGGGCTTTTTTATTTGTTTTTTAAGTGGAAAATGTTTTTCAATGCTGTTTTGTGTGTGGTAATGGATATTGTGTTGTTATTATATGATGCATGTGTGGTAAACTGACAGTTAACTTGACGAAACTAACGAAAATCACCAAAGTGAAACTAATTTTCAAATTATTGGTAACCAAAGTGGGAATATGCAAAATTAAGGTCACCAAAAAATGATTATGTCATACCACAGGTAACCAAAAAGTGGAATTTTTCCTAATATCTAAGTGATTCAAATTTATGTGTTCATATTATGTTATGGGAAAATATCAGTGAGGTACCCTGAGATTTCAAGTAATATCGCTGAAGTACCATGAGGTTTCGATAATATCAGTGAGGTACCCTAGAATTGAACTTAATTTCAACAAGGTACCTTCTCACCGGATTCCGTTCATAATCTAGTGACCGAAAACATAAAATGACCATACTACCCTTGAAATAATTTCTATAAAAATTATAAATTGGTGATTTACTATAAAAAAAAATATATATAAATAAAAATTGTACCATCATAGAAATTTTTTTACACGGCAATCCTGAGTATCAAATGTTGGAATATTTAAAGGTTACTTCATCTTCTAAGTTATTCTTTTTTTATGATTTTTTTTTAACTTTTTATTTTCTTATAGTGAGGTACCCTATAAGATGAAGTAACCTTAAAATATTCCAGCGTTGGTAGGGGGGCATGGTCATGTGCATGGTTGTGTACATGTGTAACAAGCGTTGGGTGTTTGGACTAACTGTCCAAGATATACGGTCACGTACACATCAATGTACAATTAAAATGCTGATTTTTGGAATTGCTGAGAGGATACATGGCTTGGTACACGGCCGTATATGCTCCTATGCAGGCCGTGTATAACTACGGGGATTCCGAAACATTCTCATATTCACCCAAACGATTTGGGTAATTGTTTCAACCAAAAACGGGTATTGGTATTAAGGTTAGCCCGAGGGGTCCAACAATTCCATGTTTATTTTTTGCGGATGATAGCTTACTCTTTTGCAAAGCTAATCGTAAAGCATGTCATACGTTAAAATCCATCCTCGATCTATTTTGTTCACAATCAGGACAATTGATCAATTATCACAAGTCTTCGTTGATTTTCTCCAAGAAAACTCCCAATAGTCAAAAACAAGTAGTTAATTCGTTCTTCAATATTCCGCATAAACATGGATTAGGGAAATATTTGGGATGCACTTTTCCAAATTCTCGTGTTAATCGAACCACATTTTCTAATATTTTGGAAAAAACACAAGCAAGGTTAGATCCATGGAAGGCAGCTAATCTATCCAAAGCTGGTAGAACCATTCTCATTCAATCTAATTTAGAAGCACTACCGACTCATATAATGCAAAGTTTTAAACTTCCAAGTACCACGGCTAAAGATATTGATAAACTGCATCGAAAATTTTTCTGGAATAATCGTCATCATCATGGTATCCCTTTAATTGCTTGGGATAAGATATGTCAACCAAAGACAGCAGGTGGATTAGGATTAAGAAAAATTGAGGCAGTTAATAGAGCCTTTTTGACCAAATTAGGATGGAAAATTCTCACAGACCATAACAACATATGGGCTAACATTATTAGACACAAATATCTTCGAAAACATAATTTCTTTGAAGTTCAAGCGAAAAGTCAAGACTCTTATATTTGGAAAGAAATTTTAAAAGAACGAGATATTATTCGTAAAGGAATCCACTGGATTATTGGTGATGGACGAAATATATCATTTTGGTTAGATAATTGGGCGTTTGATGAAAATCTCATTGAAAAGCTAAAATTGGATTCACATACTATTAATAATATAGATATTAAAGTTAGTGATTTCATTACAGACAATAGAAGTTGGGATTATGTCAAACTTTTACAGTATGTACCTAATAACATAGCAGAACATATTAAAGGTATTCCAATACCAGATACACCCTTACAAGATTCATTTTGTTGGGGTCCTACTAGTACAGGTAATTTTAATACAAAGACAGCTACTTGGATGCTACACGGTCTGAAGAAAGATCAATGTAAATCTTGGCCATATAAATGGATCTGGTCATTAAACATTCCTCCAAATTTGAAAATTTTTATGTGGCAACTTCTTCATGATGGCCTTCCAGTTCGAAAGACTTTAACGAAACATGGTCTAAACATAGATGATTCATGTTCGTTATGTATAAATAATACTGAAGATTATTTTCACTTATTCTCTAATTGTGATGTAACAAAAAAGATCTGGGAAACTGCTTATCAAACCCATTGGATTATGCCTAAGGATGCAACGGCTCATATTGTAGAATGGTGGACTTATCTAAAGATCAATAAATTTGACACTGAATTAAGGAAGAGTATCTTCCTCACATGGAGTATCTGGAAAACACGGAATGAACTAATTTTTCAAAATAAACCTGCTAATATATTTGGTACCATTTTACGGGTTCAAAAACTTTTTAAAGAGTGGGAAATTCGTGAAAAACTTGATACTATATATCATACGTATGATATAAACCGAGTGGTATCTTGCAACATGAGCACTATCAAGAAGACGTCTTCAGTTAGTGTAAGGTGGGAAGCACCCCCTGATAATATTATTAAAGTAAATTTTGACGGAGCAAAAAATAAACACGGATCAGGAGCAGGTTTTGTTTTACGAGATCATTTTGGTCAATTATGTAAAGCTGCTTGCTATAATCTTGGGACAGCTCCTATACTAGTCGCTGAGGCCACTGCTCTCCGTAATGGGCTCAAACAAGCACTTGATTAGGTTATACCAACATTTTTATTGAAGGAGATAACCAAATTGTTTTGCAGGCTATTCAAGGGACGTGCCATATTCCGTGGACCATCTTCAATCTAGTCATGGATATTCGAAATCTGCTCCAAAGGACAGCATGGTATTATATTCGCCACACATTTCGAGAAGCCAACCAAGCAGCAGATTGGATGGCAAAGCAAGGCACTTATGTTTCCGAAAGTTCTTTTTGGACTACTTGTCCGAGTTTAGAGTTTAAAAATATTATTTTATTAGATGCGATGGGAGTTACCCTCGAGAGGAGGATCTCCTAATCGTTTTTCCTTACCTTTATAAAAAAAAAAAAAATATTAACTGTCTTATGTGACTATATTTGTGACATATAAAGATTAATATGGGTTGAAGGGGTACAAAGATTCTTTGTGTCTATATAGGTTGGGTTATGGGTTCGATTAGCTTTCATATAAAGTATTTCTTTTCTTCTTTAGACTTCGAGTAAAGAAAAACTTATTCAAGAACTATTTTCTCCGGTTGTTTTGAGTCGCGTCAATTTTTTTCAACACCGAAAATTCATAACCAGCAAAAAAACATTTCCCGTGAGTAGTAAGCATTCATCATATAATCATAGTATCTCCAACAACACGTTCTCCCTCAATCAGTTTTGCATTATTATCTTGTGCAAATTTTTCTCTTGTTCACATCGCTTTCAATGGAGGTGGGTTCTACCACAAATTCTTTCTCTTTTCTCTTTTCGCTTTTCGCTTTTGCCCTTTTCTTTCTTTTTCCCCAATATTTTTGACCTGCAATAGACATTATCTACATCCTCTGCTTTTCTTAGAAAAAGGTGTTCTTGTTAGTTATTCATCATCCTTGTAAGAATGAATGCTTTTTTGTGTTATGGATGTAAAGCATTACTTACATGCACTTTCTACAAGCATATGACGACGGATTGGGGAGAAAAAGACTACAGTTCTTCTCATTGGCATTTCGTCGAGCAGGTGGTGTGCATGGATGTTGACTATAAAGTGTTAAGTTCAGAAATTGAATCCCCACAAAGACCCAGTAAATGTAATCACTCTTTGATTGACAAAAAATAAACAGCACAGGACATAAGAGTAGCCTTACAATTAGAGGTGGCGAGGAGAGTAAAAATATGGGAGATTGCTTCGACCTACTTGAGTTACTAACCTGATTGAGTGATGTCTTCTTCGTCTTAACCATTTGGCTTGTTTTCTTCGTCTTCACCACTTGCAAATGCAGCCTGTTTTTGTATTCCATGAAGCATGATTTTGTGCTTTGGGGCCACTTGTTAATTTCGGTCCTTCCTTAATTATTAGTGATAAACATATAAGCTAACTTCTCCTACACTATTTATACGATTGGAACATCACAAATTATCATATCAGGCCGCTTGGTAGTCTATAAAATGGTATTTGTAAGCTAAAATTTAGTGCTGAGGACCCAAAAACTAGTATCACTTTTTTTTTCACCCAAAATCGCTCCAGTACTGTTTTTTACTTACACAGTACTACTTTTTACTTATTCAGTACTCGCCTAATATAATGGTTGAAACATACAATGGATTGAGGGTAAGAGTTGGTGAAAATTCTATCATTATATGTCCTGATGATTATAGAATAGTGAAAACATTTTAGAATGACTCCCATATAATTGGACCATACTAATGTAAGCAAAGTTATATTTAGCCAAAAAAAAGGTGTAAAAATGAGCCATACAATGAAATTTAGCAGTTTCTCATCAAGTTATTCGTAAATCTAATAGACATCCATATATATCTTTATCAAGTTAACTGTTAGTTGCTTCTGAAAAGATAATCAAAATCATTAAATAATCAAGCTTTACAATATAGTGATCCATCTTGTAACTTGTGTTCTTCTTCAATATAAGTGCTAAAAGACATGAAGCGATGTTCAGTAACTGTAGGTTTTCTACAGAACATTAATGAAACAAATTTTGACTCTAGTGATCCAGAATTACTTGAATATAACATTAGCATCAAGAACCTGTTTAGGGTAGTGTAATTTAGACAAGCCACCCTTGTATGGTATAAGAAAACAGAGGGATGACAACCATGAAACAACATTCTCTGAATTAGGAAATAAAATGCTTTCACAATTCAACCTTAAGTAGCCAGATTAAATGATGCTCATGTCATCCAAATGCTGTAACTAACTGAAACTGCACTGCTTGGTGGCTTCTTATTGTGGCTGCACATCAGCTTCGATCTCCAGTACAGAGAAAAAAGGACTGCTGGCCTAACAATCAGCAAAGACCTTGAGACATGAGTACTTGAACACTTATTTTTGTTGCCAGTTATTCGCAAGTCCAACACAGTCATATAGAGCAGAAGTTCATCAAGAAAGAAAAACTAAAGTTAATGCTGTTTAACTTGAGTTGAGTAACCAAATAAATGTTTATTGACGAAACAAACAACATTGAGTCAAGTGCATACACCTAAAAATGGGAAAGGGAAAACAAATGCTAAGGTCTGAAAACGAGCCATTACCCCGTTGTGATTGATTGTGTTGGCTAATTGCGTGTGCTACCAGGCCATATCAATCCTTTTGCGCATTTGCTGCTTGAACGCCTGGGGAAACCTATAGTGTTAGAAGACCAAGGTAAAAAAAAATTTCTCAATTTGCTCTATAATCAAGTACATTGAATCCTGAGACAAAAAGCAATTTTCCATAAGAAAGCCTTGTGGGTCAAAAGCTGAAATAGAAAATAGGATGCTTCCAGGAGATGTCAAGAAGGTAACGTTTGGCCCAACATGTATCCTGAGTGCAATTACGTAGTTACAGGTAAGGGCAGACCAGAAAGTGTGTGTTATTCTTCCAGAAAAATGGCAATCTATTAGAAGCTTGACCGTAAATGTCTATATTCCGGAATAGTGGAATGGATAATGGTTTAAGTGTTGTAACTTCTAAATCTGCAGTTCTTGGTAATCTGGCAAAAATACATACTGTGTTTCGTCGTCAACTTCTATATCCAACAGCTGGCATAACAAAGACTTTTCTTACCAATTACTATATGCAAGCACCTGAATTCAAAACAAAGGCATTCAGGACTTCCTTTTGAATATGCAAAAAGGAAACAGGGGCAGTTCCTGCTACTAATATATAATTGGTTACCTGTCCGCTTAGTTAGGCCTTGGATGCGCTGGATCTTGCTGTTACATGTAACGGATCAACTATCTTTCCATGCATTTTGTTAATTTATCTTTGTATTACTTTCTAGCCCAAGAAAAAATAAGAAAAAAAAAAAACCTCAGCAATGTTTTTGAAAGGAAGTGTTTTGCTATACCCCAACAATTGCATATGAGACGCAGGATCACCTTATAGAATAGAAGTTCATATAGACAAATAAGCATCAAGTGAGACGCTCTTGGTGAGTGACCAAAATCAATATGTATTGACTATTGACCAGACAGACAAAAATGAGTCAAGTGCACAGTAAATACAAATGCTATGGTCTAGGTTATTCAAATATTTTCTGAAAATCAGACTCATTACCTGCTGTTATTGATTTTGTTGGCTAATTACTCATGCTGCTAGGCTATATGAATCCTTTAGCTTGTTGGTTGGTTGCTTGAACAACCAACGGACAAAATGTCAAGAGTTAGAAGACCAAGGAACAGTCGTAACAGATATGCTCATTTTGCTCTCTAATCAGGTACATCCAAAATGAACAAACACAGAATATTCTAAGTTTGCCAACTGATTAAGCTCGAATTCACCTATATATAAACAACCAACCAAAACATCTGTGCCCTATGCAATGAAAGACAGGTAAGGTCTTAAGGTTACTTGCTCGAATAATACTATGGGGATCTTGTCGCTGTTGATATCTTATGGAAATCTACTGCAAGCTTCAGCTTTCTCATCAAGTATCATGTGAGTTATATGTAGGAGCTCAATCTGAAAATTTCCAGCTTTGATAGAAAACTGACTTATTTCTTCTGCCAGTAGTTCCCAGGGTCCAAAACTATCATGGAGCAAAAGTTGTTGTCAGTTCCTTGTCTCTCCTTCAAATGAGACGCAAAATTGCCAAATACAGCAGAAGTCCATCTACACAGATCGGTACCAACTGAGATGCCATAATTCTCTGAGTCACCAAAATTTATATATACTGAGCAAAACAAATATAACTGAGTCATGTGCATAAACCTGAAAACAAAAAGGGGAAAGAAAAAAAAAAAAAAAGCTATGAAGCCACAAACCACATCAGATATTTTGAAAATTAGAGCCGTTAATAATTAGTACCTGTTAACACTGATGTTGCTGACTTATTCTATTTGCTTCTAGGCCATATCAATTCTTCAGCTTGTTTGTTGCTTAAACACCCTGTGCAACTTTAGTGTTAGAATACCTAGGTAAATGGCTATACCTATTTGCTCTAGCATATACTTCTGTTTGAAATTTAATACTGCAACTAATAGTGTTATTAAATTTCAAACAGAGGTATAATCCACAAGCCAGAGTTTCAGTTACTGCGCCCACAACATTGTGTAGTACCTCAATCAGAAAATTACCAGACTGCACAGAGATCTACCTATGGTGCAGCCTATTAGTTTCATCGTAGTAGTGATGACTTCTTCTCAAGCTACATGCTGTGCCAACATATGAGGAAAGAGCATGCCATTGATCTTCACTGGCGTCTACACAATAGTTCAGAGGAATCCATTGCAACAACATCAACATATGTGGAACTAAACAAACAAATTTTTAGTGAAAATGCATACACCTTTAAATGGAATTAAGAAAATAGGCTTAGAAATTAAACATTTGTCTGAAATGCTGTTGAGATTTTTCCCATCCAAGTTTGATGTATCAAAATTTTCAAGAAAATTCTAGAGTACTGGCCTATTTTACAAATAATGTGGGGGAAAAAAATGTTTTGCACCAGCTAACTAACAATCTTGGTGATATCCTCTTGAGATTGCATACACAAGTTTGGTATTGCATACAGGAGTAGCTTAGAGATACTGCTACCATCAAACTATTCAAATAAAAGAGTTTCAGTTACTGTTTGCACAAACCTTAAACTAACCACATAGATGTAGTAAATCAGCACAAGTAGTCATACTCATAATGACCTCATTCTGATTCCATATTGAACAGGGCAGCATACACGAAACAACGAAATATGAACATCCACTAGATAGAAAAAATAAAAATAATAATAATAATTATGTGTTCGAATAATTCAAATCAAAATTGAAGGTTGGAATATCTTCACATAAACATCAGAAAAGTGAAAATTGAGAGGAGTAGATGCTGGAAAAATGATGACTAAATGGAAAAGAAAGTGACTTTTTATTCTATAAAGGCAGAAATGGGCTTTGTGACTTGCATATGAAGATGTAAGTAAATGGCAAATAAAAAAGAGATAAGATTAGTTGATAGCATTCTGAAAGAAAGAAATAAAAAATTGTGGAAAGGAGGTAGAGATTTTGAAGGAATTTGAGTACCTGTTTATGCCATGGAGTCGTGGTCACTCATGGAGAGAAATTGAGAGCAGAGGAACTAATCAATAATGAATTAGTAGAAGATTGGGGATGTGTTGAATGTGAGGCCAGTCCTCCCCATGGGGGCTTTGGCATCTGTTTTCCAGCTCCTCTGAACAGCATGTAATCTCAAGTTGGGTGAGGGAGGTGAGTGTTGGCATCCATCCCGGTATCGATTCCAGTGCTTTA
>BSSO01007415.1:0-10995 GCA_030267885.1 Mesembryanthemum crystallinum | reverse complement strand
CCCATATCCATGAAGACAGGATTGCTATTCACTTGGGAATCATCTACGTGCAATAATTGAGGACAATTCTTTTCGAAGAAGGGGAGTTTCATGCAAGAGCATGGAGAAGAGTTTTAGTTGATTAGGAGTCTTATAGTTTGTTTCCTAATACAAATTGGAGTCAATAAAGTAGAGATATTATAGGAGTCTTTTTAAAATATTATTTTTAGAAAGTTTATCTTTTAGGAATAACATCTTATTTACGTTTCCTAATTCTAGTTAGTCTAAGATTTGGAAAGTGTCCTAATTCTATTTAGTTTCTTTTTGTGCAAGTTAATATTCCCTATAAATAGGGCTCATTGCAATCATTTAAAAAGAGTTGAGTTTATGTGATTAGAGTTAAACCTTGGGTTTATCAATTAGTTCTTGTGTTGAACTTTTTAGAAGGCTTGCGAGTTTTCTTTGTTTCCCTAATCTTGCAAGGTTATTGAAACGCCCAAGATCAATTTCTCTTAGTGTTGCGACTTTAGAGAGGAGTTATCCTGTTTATCTTTATTGTTTTGTTCATAAACACAAAATACCAAAATATTTATTTTCTTTAAACTTCTGCATTCTACATCAAATAAACCTGAGGTAGATTTTGATTTAAAAGAACCTATCATTGATCTTGAACGAGAACAAGAGTTGCATACATCGAAGATGATCATATAAGAGTAAGTTTAATCCAAATCTCATATGAAAACTCCAAGTAACAATCAAAGTAAGAGACAGTTCAACCAATAACCACCTAAAAAATAGGTTGGAATTACGATTGTTTGTTTCTTGGCTATTACTCCCAGATGCTCCCACATCATACTCCCCTTCTTTGAAAAGAATTGTCCTCAATTCAAGGTCATACAAAAGAAGTTTCAAACCTAACCTAGCATGATTACTCCAAGTAGCCTTCCTTGTAATAAGAACACACTCCATAAACAAACATAAGGGAATGAAAATAAAATACTTTTTCAAATATCTTTGAGAAGCATCTTCTTTCTTGTGCCGTGCTTTAGATCTCTTTACAACGTCTTCAGCAACTATGGGTATGATAAACGTGTAGCTCACATTGAGGTCCAAAAAATAACAAATCAACTCATGTGTTAATTTTTGAAAAAGAACATCAATTGAAATAGGGCCTCGATCAAAAGCAATAACACTTCTCTCAAGAATTGATGAAGATGTTAGATCACGATCAAGTTGATATTCGATGATGACCATTTCAAGAGTGAAAATATAGGCACGTTTTTCCAAAATGAACAAAGCTAGCCACTCCGTAAGCTCAAGAGATATTTGTTGCAAGGAACAACGAAAAAAATCTTCTTCCATTGCATAACCCATTCAATAGATTGTCTCACCATGATATCATCATAGACAAGTATCATCATCGTAACACCAAATATCCATGTAGATATCGCCCAACCATAACAAATCATAGTAGAGGAAACAAGGTAGGGAACAAACAGTGGAACAGTTTCAGCATAATCTTCCTTCAGCATTTGGCCAAAAATTATCCCCCTAGGCATAGGTTGTTTGAAATACAGTTTACTCACATGTAGAGAATCATCAACATTCTCAAGTAGAGTACACTCAATCTTTCCATGACAAAGTTTATACGCTCCCCGTGTATCACTCTTGTCGGAGCTTTCCTCACAACCCTCCCAAGTTTCAAAATTAGGTTCTTTTGTGGGGAATAAAATAGTTAATTCAAGTTGCTTCCCAACATTGATTATTGAATAATTATTCTTCCACCCATCATGAATAGTATATCGCCCAATCACCAAAAGTTCACCGAGTAACAAAGAAGAAACACCAATGAAAACCACATAAGAATTATTCTTGTCACGATAAACATAATTTGCTTCCTCCCATAAACTCTCAATGAAAGAATAAGAGACATTAATGCATTCGACATTCAACCAGGCATGAGTCTCACCAAATAGTGAGTAAAAGCTTGTGGTACCTGTGCCTTCATCGGACCACCGATGTATGGAAACACATCATTGTTGTTTGAGATATTCCTCCTTGATTTTCTCCCATCAAATTTCAAATAAGTCACAATATGTGTTATAGGAAATCCATGAGCAACAAAGGCTACATGATTGATATGAGTGACTTGTAATGGTGGAACATTGAGAATACGAGGAACAAGAATAGTTCCTTTGTAAGATTTCTCCAAAGAATCCATGGTCACAATAACATCCTTCTTGTTCTGGTCTTCTTCATGAATCTTGTCAAACATAGAACTCAAATTTGGAGTAGGCCAAACAATCCGTGGAACTATTTCTGGAATTGTATGTGAAACAGTATGTGGAACAGGTTCAATAGTTATCACCTTCGTTGCTTCGTGGGTCATCTCCTTTGCGAGTCTATATCCTTTCATGGGTCCAATTGACGACGTTCTATTGAAGTTTCGGTTTTGGTTCAATGTGGAGCTTGTTGGTAATTATGCCCCAAAACCTCAATGGTTCGTTTATGGCAAGTTTCTTTATGGGTTCAACCATTACTTATTGCCCAAGTCAAGCCATATCAAGATCTACTTTCCTATTTTCGTAATTTCCTAATTTCTAGTTTAAGTTGTATTAAGAATATTACTTTTATTATTATTTAGGAAGTAGAGTTTTAGTTGAGTTGGGCTTCCTAATATTGGTCAAACTCTAAAGCCTATATAAGCATACCTCATCCCACCTTGAAGACCATCCTTTTGGATCATCCCTTTTGGGATCTAAATATCCCAGCTATTCACTATTTTCTTTTTGGGAGAGTTTTATTGTTTTGGTGAGTTGACAGTTAGTAAGCTCTTGTAAATCCTCGTTTGGTTTCGTTCGTTTGAGGATTCTTCGTTTTTATACTTCTCTCTATAGTGAATTTTTATCGTCCGTGGTTTTTCTCCCGATTCTCGGGTTTCCACGTTAAATTTTGTGTCTCAATTTTGCCTTTTAATTTGCTTCTCTAATACTTCCAATTGTTTAAGATCCTTGATCGCTTCCGCAAATTCGCTCTCATATTTCCCAAACAAGTGGTATAAGAACGTTTTCTACCCTAACATAAAGTAATATTTTGGAGCCCATGAATGCTCCTAATGCTATTATCTTGTGGTGTGCAATCTACTAGAAGTTATCTACCTTGGATAATTTTAGGGAAAAAAAAGGGTTTTGCTCTACCAATTAGGTGTTTTTTGTGTGGATAAGAAGAGGAAACTACATCACATCTTTTTTTTTGCTTTTAAGTATTGTGCTGCAGATTGGGACATAGTACTTGAAATGGGCAACCCCATAGGCCCCATTTTTCGCCTTCTCCTTTGGTAAAGATAAAACCCATCAGCTCCTACATGATCATATCTTATTGTTGAAGGCTCAATTAAATTTGAGGGATGTCTCATGAGAGAATGGAAGGGAACTAATCCCTACTGTAACAACTAGCAGCTTTTTTACACTTAATTGAGGGGATAATTTGTACAACAGAACAAGACAACACGTCAGCTTGTGTGGGTATGAATATAAGGAGAACAATTGTTCATTAATACTAGATGGTTTTTTGGGACTAAAGCCAAATAAGGGAAAAGCAATCAAAACTTACCCAAACCTTTATAAGTCTAAGACGACAACAACAACAGAATTTCTTCTTATACTATCAACACTATTTATTGGAGCTTTGTCACCGTTATCAATTCATATGTGAAAAGCACAGTTAATTTCAAATTTAGGGTAATAAACTACAAATCAATGGGCACCGATTCATATAAAAGATGGGACAGTACAGTTCATATGAGGAGAGCTAAAACACTATTTAAAAACACTGAAGGTAAACACGAAAAACAACAAATCAATTCATGCTGTTTCAGCAGTGTCATTGTCTTTTATACCATCAACACCATTTATTGGAGCTTTTTCACCATTGATATCCATTTTGTTGCTTTGGAGGATTTAGCAAAATCAGAGAAAAAGATTAGTTTTGAACTGCCGACGAAATTAGACTAGGGGATGTCGAACTTCTTCGGAAGTGATGACAAACCGGGATGATGGATCACAATGACGATGGACGGCGATGGCAGAGGATTTGGGGTGACTTGATTGTACAAGGGCGAGAGGGGGAAATGACGACTCTGTGTGAGGGAGCGGGGAAATATAACGTGGGAGTGGGAGTGGGAGGGGGAGGGGGAGGGGGAGGGGGAGGGGGAAGTTNTTCTAAAGTCATGCAAACAAGTGATAGGGCATTGCATTTAAAAATTATTTTTTAAAATTATAAATTATTTATAAATGTAATTAATGATTTTTTAGGTTTATTACAAATTCAATTTAATCAACGGCTCATATTAAAACATAACACATTAATGGCTAAGATTAAAACATGTTTCGACGGGCACCTGTTAGCGGTGGCCGTGGAAGAATCAACCTTAGTATTATCACAGGGGAATGGTTATCAGAATCCATGTATAATTTAGCTCCTTGAATAGCAGCTTCAAGGGGCTAAACTATTTAAATATTGGGATGTTCTACATGATGCCACTGTGGCCTGATAACTTTTACATGGTGTAAATTTTTTATTTTGATTTCACATGGTGCCATTGTGGTCTTGACGTTATATGTCCCGCGACATTCCTGTGGGACTCGGGACATTGCCCCACAAGAGAAGGGATGGCGGAAAAAAGGGGGGACCTCTAGCGAGTCTGTGGGACCCAGGACCGATCCCCCTCCCCAGGGAAGAGGGGGGTTTAGGCGTCCCCGCATTACTGCATGCACATGGTGTTTTAGGTGTTGATTGGAGGCATCGTAACTGTTTTTATCATGTTTCGTTCGGTTCGTTTTGCAAGGTGAAGAAGTCGCCACCGTATCTTAGAAATACGGAAACCATAAAGGCACCAATCAAGAATATCTAGGAAGATACCATGGTCGTGCCATATTGTGACTTCAATGCCCAAGGAAGGGAGATACTGAATTCGGGAATGCGGAGCCTATTCAAATAATTTCAAGATAATGCAATTATGCCATTTATTCATATGATATCCATCATGCTATTTATTTTCCCATAACTATGCTTTAACTACGTGGCTTGTCACGAATTATCTACCAAGAAGCAATCTATTTTGTAAAGGCGATCACTTTGGTGGTTATAGTAGGATTTCATGCAATTAAGACTAATTATGTGATCATGCTAGAATTTTAGGTGGTATTTAGTCGGGTGTACATGAAAATTCAATTCGAGAGAGATTTGATTTTGCACGCAAGTAAGTAAACGCATGAAAGAAATAATTCTTTTGTTGATCGCACTCAGGATGGCTACCTCGGATCGGAGCTACTTTGTTCGGATGTTCCTTAAGCTAGTAACCCCAAGTTGATGGCTTTTGTGGTTTGTATTGCGGATTGTTTGCGGTGAAAGGGGTGTTTGGTGAGTTTGTTTTGTGGTTTCTTGCCAATCACAATGGTGTTCTTAAGAATCGTTCTTTTAAAAAAATGTTAATTCTCTTAAAAAGGGCTCTTAAGTTTCCAAATGTGCTCTCTTAATCCTCTCCAAAAGTCTTCTCCCAATCCCCCCTTGAATGAAGGGGCTTAGAACGTATTTATAGGTGCTGAAATGCGGAAGGAGACGAAGGAAAATAGGTCCGGGACCGCACGCTCCCACCGCCAGACCGGTAAGACCGGTCTGGCGGTCTGAGATTTGGCCCGGCAATCTGAGATTTTTGTTGTACGATTGATTTATGATTGGTCGAGAACTCAAGCAGGGGTTGTACTTAAAAATCCCAATATGGTATGTATTCATGGATCTGGGTCCACTTGAGATTCCCAGAGATATTTGGTCAGGTATTTGATCCGTTTACCGCTCCATGCTCAGTTTTGTGCTGAAATACAAATACGTCCATAACTTTTGATCTGGGACTCCGATTGAGGAGCCATTTGAAGTTCTGGAAAGCTTAGAGCAAGGGTTAGAAGGTGAGGGTGAGAGTTGGATTTTATCTTCTTGGAGATTTCACTTGGAGAGGGTAGCCCGTCATTTCTGAGTGCGCCATGTTGTTCGTAATCGAGCGGTGGAGGAATTAAGCGACACCGGGAGCCGAGAGGGGTATCTACAGGGTCGCCTTTTCCTTGGTGTTTTTTTTTTTTTGTTGATTTTAGGTTTTATGGCGTCGGAGCCTGGTTTATCATGTTTTGGTTCGATTGTTCTTGCAAGGTAAAGAAGTCGCCACCATATTTTAGGAATATGGAAATCATAAAGGCATTGAACATGGATATCTAGAAAGATACCATGATCGATCCAAATTGCACCCTACTCTCGGATAGGTTGTGACTCCGAATACCCAAAAGAGACTTGTATTTAGGGATGTGGACTCTACTCAAATGGATTGAAATCTTTTGCCAAATATTTTGTATGAGAAACATGCAGTATTTTTAGCCCTTATTTACATTTGCTAGATGGTTTATTCATGCATTTCACCAAGAATTTCACAAGGATAGTTGCTTTGATGCCTTTATGGATGATTTCAGTTGAATGAATCAAACCCATCTAAAAGGCAAGTTCGTAGGGATAATTGATGGATTAAAATCACGAATGACTAATGCACCAATTAAACCTAGAGCTTTATTAACATTTTACATGCTTGACAAAACGATAAATTAAGTGAGCATGCTTTGTTTAGGTGAGAAGTGAGATTCAATCGAGTGAGCATGCGGTTCAATTCGTGTGGTTTTGATTTGCAAACAATCACCAAATCATGCTATTTAACGACAATAATAGAGAGTTTTAGAAGATGGACCGATATTTGGTCGCTCTCGGGATGACTACCTTGGATAGAACCTCCCTGTGTGAGCTTCCTCAAGCTAAGACCCAAGTTGATGGCGGTTTAGATTGAAGATTTGCAAGTGGTTAATTTTGTGGTGGTGGGACGGGTGGGATTTTTTTTTTAATGGTGGTGATTAATGTGTTTAAGGGATTTTCCAACATGGAGCCAAGGGGAAAAACTCCCCCAGTTTGTATTCGAACCGGGTTTCCTCTTGATATATTTCAACCGGGCCCAACCTATTAGTACAACCCATAATCAAAAGCCTAACTTATGTGCGACCCATTAGATTCATACCCAAATTAGTTTTGGTCCAATTAGCCAACTAGACCAATAATCAATAGCGGTTTATAGCTAAACATACTTTACTAATTCGTATGAATCTACTATCTCAAATATATAAAAACATATATGTAATCCCAATTAATTGCTACTTGATTGACATGACATAAATCCTTCAATCCACATGCGAAAATGGGAGGTAATTACTAAACTAAAGGGACTTCGTGGTTTAGATATTTGCAATATTTCTTTATTTAACCAAGCTTTACCTGCAAATAAAGGGTGGCATGTTTTGAGCACACCCAGTTCCCTTGCCTCCCATACAATTGGAAAGAGGTACAAAATTTTGCCTATTTCATTAATGACTTGAAAATCTTACAAATTGTTCATGGGAATAAAGGGGGTTATCATGGGGGTTTCTCTCCTTAAGGCCAGTAAGTGGCAGGTCGGTAATGGGGGTTGTATCAAAATTTGGGACCCCCCCATGGGCCTTACTAGGTTTGCTTTCTTGTCTTGTGGACAACCAAAGTAACGGGCTTGTAGAGCTTGAGCTTTCTTCTCTTGTTTCATACATTGTTCATATTGGTTGCTGCAAAGGAAGCTTAATTTGTGGCTTGTTTCTAATGAAAGTAGCCAATAGGGTATTGGCCATACACATTTCTCATTAACCCTGCCATGGACTCGTTGATCTAGTGCAGGGATTCTAAGAGTCAATACTTTACTAAGTTTAGTTATGTTCTCCTTTGTGGTGCTCAAAACACCATAGCCTATAGTGTATATCCGAAAAATGATGTCAACTAGAAACAATTTTGGGAGACTTCTAATCTTCGCGATTGGAAAGTGTTCCTTTGGAAGATCTTTACTGATGTCTCCCTGCGGTGAGGAGTTCTCAAAGCGACAGATAGATAGACATAATGATTGTAGTCTCTATATTGCTTCACCATCTCCAACGGAATCGCTTTCCCATCTATTCAGGGATCATGACTTTTCAAAACATGTATGGGCGGCATAAAGGTTGGGAATCAACACAGTTTGACTCTCATATCTCTTGTTACAAGTGGTTGAGTAATTGGCTATGGTTGTTACGACATAGAGAAGTGGAGGGCTTCGATAATTGCCCTTATTTTCTTTAAGTGTTGTGGTGTATTTGGTTGGTGCAGAACTCTTCTTGCTTTTAGAACAAATCTCCCAATCCACGACGTTAAGTATTGCATATAGTGGAGAACCTATATGCATAAGTTATGCATACTACGAGTCTGCAACTGGCTTATGGGCTAGTTATGATTGATCTGGAGTTATGGGGTGAGGATGGTGCAGATTTGATCTATCGCGGTGATCCAGAGTTGTCCCTTCATAAGTGTGGACAGATGCCTCTTGGATCAAAGAAAATCTTCAAGCAAGTTTGGGATGGTATGTGGAAGACAGTGTTGGACAAAATGTGGGTGGTATATCACACTCAGCTCTCTTCTCCTGCTAATTTTTATCTACATGTTGAAGCGCTTACTATTTTACATGCACCAGTTTCGTAAGTCATATTTTGGATATATCTAGATTTCACTGTTGTAATTTTGTACATGTACGGAGGACTGCCAATACTGTGGCACACAGGTTGGCAGCCAATGGTCTTTAATTATGTTTGTATGACTTTATAGTAAAAGCTTTCCTCCCCACCACCCCCACCAAAAAAAAAGGTGGGCAATTGCGAATGATATCCGGTGTATTGATGTTTTCTCGAACTCGAACGAACTAATATTAATGTCCCTTTCTTTCTGTCAAAACAAAAGAAATGTGAGTACTAGCCATGTCATCAACCATTCAACGCCATAATCTTCCCAATAAGCACTAGCATTTCCATTACAAGTTTCATTATTACAGACATACTATCGCAAATAACTTTGCATTTGTGAATTTACAGGAATGATACAAGCAAGTATACAAGCCCTAAGAGCATGATACAAAGACACACAGCATAACAACACATGCGAAACGTTTGGACGTGGCACATACGCCATAGTTATTGTGTATAAACTTCTCTATACTAGAGTCTAGAGAAGTGTTGGAAATTGCTTACCTGCACCATTGTATGCTAAGTTAGATGTAAGCTATTACAGCTAGGGGCACAACATTATTGATTTCCCCTTATTTATTACACAAGCCCACATTATTTATTAAAAGCGATTCTTGGTTCCTCTTGCAGTACAATGGAGGTTTTGCGATGCAATACATTCTTCCAGCTCTAGACAGCAGCTTCAGCAGCTACAGAAACTTGCTGCATGACGTAAATTGGATCTCCCACTCGTATAATTTTGCCCTTTTCCCCAGAAAAGCAGTCCTTACAAACTAAATTTTGCCCGAAATAAACCTGCACCATAATCTCACTAAGTCAATATAATACCGTTGGTAATACAATAATTTTTTCAGATCCTGCAAGTAAATGCAAATAAGATTCCCTCACCTGTCCTTGAGATTTTTTATTCGGAAGCAAGACCTTGTCTGATCTGAATGACTCGAGAGTTTCTGCAGGCTCGGAGCCTCGAACCCCAGTTTCCTGATTGATCGTAGGCACCTGGAATGGGAGAGGAGGGCGGGAGCGGTAAGAAAGAAATATGCGTCATATTTGAGGTGAGACGAATAGCAACAACTGTCGAATATCAATGAAGATTTGTATTTAGAGGCAATTTCGACCATGGAAATACATCTATTCTACCAAGAAAGTAACCAAATGACCGGAGGATGTCATGAGCCCATCAAGTAGACCTAATTAAAAAAAATGAAAAAGAGCTTTGTAATGGTACTCTTGTTTTCTCCCCGTGTGCGATCTTCGTACGCCTGACCATGGTCACGAACACTCACGCCACCACCAAACAAAACCACCAAACCGCGTAACAATAACTGGAATGCTGAGACTTCTCCGATTACAATTACCCCCACAGTACTATTCCTGAGGTGAATCATGCTAGAGTTGCTCGTAACCTTGATGTCGAGTTCGCTGCGTCTGCTACTCGGCTTGCTGAAGAAGTATTGGCTCAGCCTAATCAATCGAAGGAAGATCTTAATGATAAATGGGTCCAAAGGCTCAAAATATTTCAATCTAGAGCTGAGAATGTATCCTGAGCCGATGAAATAAAACAAGTTGAGATTGAGGAAGGTACTCGATCTTCTGAATCTGAATCTTTTGTGCATGGTAGTGATAACATTTGGGATAATTTTGATATCTCTAAGTTGTGTAGTGCTGGTGTAAGCTCTCATCACGTTAAACCCACTATCAATGGAGGTGAGCCTGTGTGTAAGATTGAATTTGAGGATGTTAGGTCCGAAATCGATTATTAGGATTCTTTTGTGGCATGCTTTGTTTTTGGGGCTAATCCTCCATTTGTAGTCCTTGATGGATTTTTGAAGAAAACTAGTTTGTACCCCGTGCGATGCACGGATTAGAATTGTGATAAGTTGATTGTTAAAATATCATTATCACATTTTCCTTTTTCTTTCTTTTTTCATGAGTTCATTTGTATAACATTTTTTTCTTGAAATTTTATGTGTTTATTCGCTTTAATGTGAAATTTTGAATCACATAATGCATGCGTTGGAAATGAAATTTCGCTAATGTTTATAATCTTATCTAATTAGGTTTGAGTGTAACCAAAAAATATGCCTATTGGAAGTAGATTTTTTGCCTATTAGAACTGGTTGATTTTGTATTAGAATTGGTAATCTACTTTACTATTTGGTTAATTTATAAACTTAAGCCCTGTTCGGGGTGGTTGCCAGTTGCCAACTTTTTGTTTTGAAAAATTTTAAGCTCTTTGTAAAAATTTAATTTAAAGCTGAAATTTTTTGTGCTTACAGTTCCCTGCTAGATTTTCAAAATGGACAGCAAAAAACTGAAAACCAAATAAGTGGTATCCAAAAACTGGTCGTGAGTTTTC
>BSSO01007414.1:0-10996 GCA_030267885.1 Mesembryanthemum crystallinum | reverse complement strand
CTCTCTCTAGGTATTTCACTTTCTCTCTCTAGAATTCCCCTCTCCCTCTCCTTAGCTGAGTTTCTTGGCCATGTACGGCCAAGGTGGGCGGCCATGGTAGCTGGAGAAGGGCGGCACCGCCTACCCCTTCTCTCTCTCACTAGTGCAGAATGTATCATATACTACGCCATATACGTGACGGTTCATTGCAAAACCGTCGCGTAACGTATCAAAGGCAACAGTTATTCAGTTTAACCGTTGCGTATATATTTAATTAGTTTTAGTAAGAAGCATACGTGACGGTTCTTGTGAAAAACCGATTATCCTAAAATGAATCCTTCTATGTGTAAACGATTTTGATTCTCTTGGAGATTATTCCAAAGCTTTTCCGTATTTGATTACTTGCTACACGTGAATTGTAAATGAATTTTGAAATAACTAAAACCTCTTTCAAGAGTGTGTTTTATTAATTTTACGGAGTTTGGATGCCTAACTCAGTTTGTACTGATTTTATGAATTTCTGTTTTCCCTGTGTGGATGGAATGCTCTTGTTCCAGGTTGAGAGGTATGGAGCGTCTTTGATTTGTGCTAGTCGAGGGATACACTAGCGGGTTTTGTTAAGACTATTCATTAGTGTTTTGGATAATGGTTTGACGGCCATGTTTTGTTGAGGCCTTTGTAATAAGTTTAGTACTTTGGTTAATTATGGATTCTGCTTAATTCTCATTTATATACAAGATGGTTTATTTAGTAATTGTGTTTGCTCGTTGTATTAGCCTTAACAATCGACCTTCGAGTTGGATGTGGCAGTCTACGCGTCGGACTTGTTAGTCTGCTTTCCTAAATTCAAGCGAGTCCGAGGTGTGACACTTTTATCAAATATGCAACAACTTCATAAACAATCGTCTAACATTTATAATTAGAAAGTAAAATATTAAACAAATAAAATAATACTTACCAAAAAAAAAAAAAAATCGAGCACTTACAATATCGTACTAANTTAATAAACAAATGATAATCCGTGCATCGCATGGGATTAAAAAAAAAAAAAAAACTAGTTTATATATTGTTACGAAATACTACTCTTATTAGCAAGATTTGTTTAATAAGATAACTAGTATTATGCTCCCATGCGATCCACGTGTTTGCTATTTAGGTGTTAACTGTTTTTTTAGAGTAAAAGTTTTGTTGGTAATGCAAAGCAAATTAAGTGGGAAGTGCTTTTTTATCTTAGTTTTGAGTATATGGAAAGTTAGTGTCCCACATAGGTAAAATACAAGGAGTTATTTTGGTTTATTAAGTGTTTACTTCCCACTAATGTTTAAAGAGTTCCCTCTATGGATTGGGCTAGTATTGGGCCTCCCCACGCGCGCGCCGCCGCCGCTGTCTGGCCGGTTCATGTTCGTGGTGTGGCTTATTTTTGGGCAGGTCGCAATTGAGAGCCCAGTTTTATGAGGCTTATTGGCCAATAATAGAGTATTTTAGAGACTTATTGCCCATGATTTACATGACAAATTGTGAGCAACATAGAAATATGAAAATTTACACTATAGTACGTTGTGCATGAGTTAAGCTTTATTAATTAATCCATGAATAAACTTAAATTTATAAAATATAAAATTTGATATATAGCACATAATATACCTATAATAAAAGTAGTTACGAATATAAAATTATTTAAGAATCAAAATAAGTTTTTATTTAAGGATAAATCAAAAGATTTTATGTTAGAAATTACCTTTTATAAATGCATTGCTTTTACCAAACCACCTTTAAAAATTATTTTTTGAAAACCATCTTTTATTTTGGTTTTGTTCACAAAGTACCATCCTAGTCCAATATGTCCTTTATGTACTAACTCTTTTTAGTTGTTGGATTATTTTTTTCTTAAATTTTTTATTGACTTTGGTTCGTTGTACATGAAAAAAATATCAGATTGGTTGCTAGATAAGCAAAATTGGCAAATAGACAAATGAAGGGTGAAATGGTCATTCATTTTATGTGTATTTTCATAAGAAAGTTAGGGGAAGTGGTACTTTATTAACAAAATTAAAATTGAAGGTGGTTTTGTGAAAAAACACCTTCTTAAAAGTGGTTGTTGAAAAAAATAATAATAATAAAATTAAAAATTAAAAAAAATCCTAAAGTAAATGAAAGATGTTTAGTGCTATATGCCATAAAGTTTTGATAAATTAGTACCTATTAATGTTAGTGTGGTTGGAAAAATGCTACTATCATAACCTAAAGGTCAAGAGTTAAAATCTTAGTATTTTTTTTTTTTTTTTTTGGAAAATTGGATATCAATAATCCGAAGTTTACCTGGTTAGAAAAAAATAATGCCAAGATGGAAAATATACAACAATAATCCAAAGTTTGCTCACCTCGTACAATAATGGTCCCCGTTAGCTGTCCGTCAAATTTTCGTGACGGTTTTGGTGGATGGCGTTAAAAAACCTTTCTCTCTCCTCTCCCCCATCAGCCCACCTCTTTCCTTTCCCCAATCTCTCTCTCACTGTATACAATAAGAAATTGCCCAGTAAAACCCTCCAACACATAAGACTTCTTCCCAATGAACAAAAATGGTCCAACATCACCAATGATTTTGGAGATAAATCTAAAGGGGTGATAGCTTGCACTTGGGCAGTAGCATTTGACACCACGACCTTCCATTTGCATGAGATTGAATAATTGCTCTACTAAATTTCTTTTATGATTAGAATAGCAAATTGAGTGAGGATGGAATTAGAGGAATGTAGTTATTGAGGTTATAATTGAATTAGGTAGATAAGTAGGATGAAACATAACCAGACCTAGCAAAAAATGATCAATGGAGTATGTAAGTACCATTAACTATTTGGAATTCAAAATAAGAGGCTTTGAATTTTTTTTGTTCGAAGATGAAAGGGAAAGAGCATCATTTGACCCAAGCTATAGAAATTCAATTGAAGGTTTTTGTCATCAAATTCTTATAAGATACTGCCATGGAGGTTAGGGTCAACTGTCCAACAAAGTCTGGGCTTAAAATCCGAAGTCAACACCACGCAAGCTTCTACTCATCCGAACTAAGTGAGAAGATTGATGGGAAGAGGAGAAATCAGAGAGGAAAATGCTTCAATGTTGCCATTACCATTGATTTGCGGAATTGAACAGGGGAGGAAGTAGTTATGAGGTGGAGGGAGCCTCAGGGAGGTGAGAAGAGAGAGAAAGTGAAGGAATGGAGAAGGGAGACGGTAGGCTGGTGGAGGAAAGGAGATAGTAAGAGGGTTTTTTTTTCTTTTTTTTTTCCTGTTTTTTAATGCCATTCACCAAAACCGTCACAGAATTTTGACGGAATGCTAATGGGGACTATTATTGTACAGGGTGATCAAACTTGGGATTATTGTTGTATATTTTCTATCTTGGGATTATTTTTGTCTAACCAGATAAACTTCGGATTATTGACGTCCAATTTTCCTTTTTTTTTAATAATTGAGAAATGATGCATGTTGTGCTGACATGGCAATGTCGTGACACGTCAACAAACATGTGGTAGTGCATGTGGGAAGCTCTGGTTGAATCTATGTGTTTTAAACTAATACTAGTATATTCTCCTATGCGACGCACGGGTTGAACTATGTTTGATAATATATTATATTTATTTTATATTTATAACATCATAATTTATTTTTCATTATATATTAAACGAAAATTTTATGGAATACCCCTGTAGTTTACACCTTTTTACCATGCATACCATGAAGTTGCATTACTTTATGCGGTACCCCTGAACTTTTCTTTTCACACACAGCGCATGCATTTGTCGTTAGTTTATGGTTTAAAGGGTCTGTTTGGACCATATTGCCCCTATTCCCCCCAACGGTCATTTTTGTAGGCAATGGCAAGTTTCTTTTCCTAAACAACCCCTCATTCCTATTTTTTTTTTTTCACTCTGAAGTTATTCTCCCTGCCCACCCTGTTTACATATGTGCTAATGCTATGATTGTGGCTACTTTTAATGGTGCAAGCCAATTCAAATGGGCAAGAAAATTAAGGAAGAAAAACAAAGAAGAACAAAGGAGAAGAGAGAGGGCAAGGAGAATAAATTCAGAGTGAACAAAAATCAGGAAGGGGGAGTTATTTAGGAAACAAACTAAGTCGTTGCCTACAAACATGACTGTTGGAGAGGGGGTAAATAGGGGCAACATGGTCCAAATAGACCCCTCAAACCACAAACTAACGAACAGATAACGTCCATCACTCAAATGCATACGTTGTGTGTCAAATGAAAAGTTCAGGGGTATAGCATGAAGTAATGCAACTTCATGGTATGCATGGTAAAACGGTGTAAACTAAAGGGGTACACCATAAATTTTTCCCATATTAAAATGTCTAATGGCGGGTGGAGGGGGTTTAAGTGGATGTCTAGGCACCACTTGAATTGTCTCCCATTTTTTTACATGGTTTAATTTAGGAAAATTTTATAAAATAAAAACTATTTATAGTAAAATATCTTAAATTTTATAAACCAAAACTCGCTTGAAGATATTTGTGGATCCGCCACCATATAAGTCGTATCATTAATTTATAGGGTTCGTCATTTTATTAGTATACAATGTCATGTTATTAAACTGGTCAAGGATATAATGTCATCTGATATCAATAATTAACGAATAGTCATCTTCAATTTATAAAACGAATACAATTAGGTGAAGAAAGTAAAGATCACTAATTTAAATGAAAAAAAATAAGGTAAATTGGTCGGGAATAATCCCAAGTTTCAGCGTTCAACCAAAAATAATCCCAAGTTTGGATATCTTCGAGAATAATCCCAAGTTTGCATGTTTGTTTCGAAAATGGTCCCAATTTACAACGCATTAATACAAAGTGAAAAATAAGATGACGTGGCGCCAAAAAATGAACCAAAATGCCTTAACTAATGCAGATTTGAAGAGGAAGTGAATTAAAATGGTTATTTTGAAGGGTTGTCATAACATATAATAAGACAGAGTTCAATAAAGCCCTGCAGGAAATAAAGGAGAAGTCACCTATTATAGCTAACAAGGTTTTCATAACACAAAATTATATGTGTTTTTACATATCATTCATCAAAACTAACGCCAAATTTGATATTATTGTTTTTTTTTTTTTTGTCAAATCGGCCTATTTTTTCATGAATTACTAAAATTGTGCAACCTGGGACCATTTTTGGCACAATTATGCAAGCTTGAGATTATTGCTAGAGATATCTAAACTTGGAATTATTTTTGGTTGATCACTGAAACTTGGGATTATTCTCGACCAATTTTCCAAAAAAAAAAAAAAGTATTTTTTTCATTATTTCAAACTCTTGTTATCATCATCTTCAAATCGTCTCAAATATAACTTTGTTAACATGATTTCTTTTTCGAGAATATAGTCATTAAATTAGAGGCTTATTAACCATTCGAACATTTTATAACTTACTTCATCACTAACTTATCTCTTACAAAATTCACGATACAGTTGAAGATGGATGTAAATATTTAGATGGAATCTATTTATTACAATGGCTATTAAAGAACTCATTTTTTAAATTTATTTCTCTTTTGTTTTTTGGCTTAGTCCAAGTTAAATGACATAGTTATCCTCTAATTGTCAACCAATGACATAGTTATCATATTCTCCCTTTTAATATAACTAGTTGTTGGTCCGCGTGCGTTGCACGCACCCCCAAGTTAATTATCATCAACTTATCATATTGCTTGTGTTTATAAGCAGATATTACACACGGAAGAAAAAAATAATCAATTAGAAATTGTAGTTGATCATCATTAATGTATTTTAAGTTGCTCGAGTGTATATTGAGATACATTTGATACATATATCATGTAGTCATCAACTCCGAACCGAATTTTGCTTACATCATGTGTGTCTTCCCCACACACACACACACATATATATATGTACCATGATAATAGATAGAACTCTCGAGTTTCATATTTCCTTTTGCCTAGAAGATTGATGTTTTTCCATTGAAAAAAGTCAATCAAGAACGCCAAGAAATCCAAATCGATAATAAAGCTCCTTTGACTTGGATTTGACAATCAAGGCTTCTAATTGCTTGTCATTGTTTTTTAATCACTCCTAGAATCAATTACCATCTGAACACAAAGAAAACGAGTGAATTAAGGAAACATGTATATATGTACAACGGAGTAAATATAAAGCTTGTTCTCTTCAAGTTTCAGTTCAGTTTTAGATTCGGATCAGTTCATTCCAGCAACTCTACTTTTCTCTTACAAATTACTATTCATTCAGTTTAACTAAGTTATAATCAGTTCAATTTAGTTCTATTTAGTCAAAATAACTTGAGAACATGCCCAACTTAGAGGATAATTTGATCCTTGATATAGATATAGAGGATCAAAATGCAAACCATATGTTCACCCGCAAAAACATATATAGGGTGATCGTACAAACTATTCTATAAAAGATCCATGATACTTTTCGAACAACAATTGACATTCTTCAACTGAACTTTTGGTCGAAGAATAACGATGTTTTTACACTGCAAGTAATATCTTTCAAAAAACAAGTAATACCTTTAGGCTGTAAATTGACAATTATAGCAGTCTTACAAAAATAACTATATAAGACCGTCCTATAAAACATGTATTAAAGCACCTTGTAGACATGCACATACAAAAAGAAGAGAATTCCTATGAATAATAGGTATTTGCAAAACCTTATCATACAAATAGGTCATAGCTTATACAGGAAATGTAGCATAATACCAATTCATTCAGCAAAGTTCTAACCAACTTTCCTATATAAACAACCAAGTTCCCTATAAAAACAACCCAATTCAAGAACTTTTTTTCATTGCATAGAGAAGCAACTGATGAAGATTAACTATGGATTAGCTTTATTATTGATTCAGAGTTATTCTGAATGACAAATATGAGCCAGCCTAGCCAGTCTAGAATTTATAAGACCTAAGTGCACCTTAAATAACACTTCAAAGAGTTTCAATGGATTTGATATTGTTACCTTATTGATTAATGTTAAAGCATTGCAATGCCATGTATCCTGACCCTTTTTTGCAGCAAGCATCCATGTGTTAGAAATATGAAAGAACTGTGTAATATACACATTGTTAATAACACTGGAGTACAATACAAGATTCTCAAATCATGGCTAAACTATAACGAAAATTGATTAAAAGAATTTATTAATTTATGAAAGCCATGAAAATAGTGACCTTACCAGAATCCAGTTGCCGAATGTCAAATGTTAGACTCTATAAACTTTGAACTCTCCTCGTAAAATTATTGCCACCAGACATTCCAAAGAGCTCAATAAATTTAGCAGCAGTTTTCTGCTTCTACACTAAAGATACTATCACATGCAATTTGACTCATTATGTTACCAGCACAATTGATCTTTGATTACTATACTTAATCGTAGATGAATACACAAGCTACTGGTAGTTAAATTTAAAAACAATCACTTCCAGTAAAAGTACAGCTAATGGGCTTTATTATTAAAGCTGAAACATGCAAGTTTAGAGGTAATCAAAATTATTTACCTCTTGTATCCAAATTACCTGTTTCTTTGGCCATGGTTACAAAAGCCAGGATGAACTCCCACTTTTGCACTCTATGATAGAAAATAGAAGAGAGCTTGTCCCTTGGGTGCCTGCCAAGGCCATTAAACAATCAAATTTCATAAAGTACCCCAAATCACTACTTTAACGAAACTTCAAAACCTGGAACTGAAAGTGATTGAAATTGAATCTAGATTCAAGTAATCAAAGTAGATACAGTTTACGTAAGACAAAATTATTATACCTATTAGACACATAGATATCATATAAATGAATCTCTGATCCTTCAAGCTCCAAGTTCAACCTTGTAACTATAAAGAATAATGCAACCGCTAAAATCATGTATATATAGAACGAAATATATAAAATCTATAATTTGTTCATATATTTACTATTCTCTATTCAGTAATATAGACAATGGAACTGATACTACTTTGAAATGTATAATAAGTGAATCATTTAACTTCACATGAGAAAGTAATTTTAGTAAGTCATAATTTTGTTAAAAATAACTTGGTTTATTAATTTATTTATTTTATTTATTTTTGGTTTCATAGGCTTCAATAAATGATTTTTTTTTGTTTTAAAAAAAGTTTTAGACGTGAGACATAAAATGAGCCAGTGCGAAGCACAGCGGATCAACTAGTAGTAATAATTAGAGAGCTTGAGAGCAGATGTCAAAACATAATTATAATCACAATTAACTTTCAATTCTCAATCTAATGGAGGATTCGAAGCTAAGTAATGGTAGCGAGAGGTGCAATCAATTTGAGAAACACTAGAAAAACAAAATAACAAGAGAATTCCCCGTTAAATTAATTTGAGAATTAGATTGCACAAACCACCTTGCACTTGTATTACTTCTGATCTTTCTTGCTAAGAGATTTTTGGTATCATTGTTCTTTTAAGAGCTGAGAAGTGAAAGCAATAGTTTAGTGGTGAAGTTTGGATAAGGTGTAATCATACAACCACGGTGTAAAAATAGCATGGATGAAGGTTAATTATGTACCAATGAGGCCAAGCAAGATACAAATGCTTAATTATAAAATAAATACAACCATTTTCAATTCCAAAATGAAATTGAAAAATTGAAAAATCACACACCTCTCCACATGCCATTTGATGATGCTTAGATGCTCGAAGTCTGACCTAAAAGAATCTGGAAAACAACAAATTCAAATCCCAAACAATTCAACAAATAGTTAAAAATTCTAAAAAAAAAAGAAAAAGAAAAGGAAAAAAGAAGTAGTTATATAATAATCAAACAAATATAACCAATCCAAAAAGGAGTATATAACTAAGCGAAATTGCATAAAAGAATAAGAACAACTCATTCGAACCCCAAACAATCAACAAACTACAAGTAAAAGAAATTGGAGAGGAGAAACTTACCCAGTGTCAGCCTTAGCAAATTCTAGGCATGAAGGAATATACATAGACAAAAAAAATAAGAAAAAATAAGAGGAAAAAGACATAATATTCATATCAGCAACAAAATATCAGGAAAAATTCAAATCAGTAACAAAATAATACCAATTTATAGGAACAAAATATCAATTTATACCAAAAAAATGTTGGGGAAAATTGTTCTCTTTCGTGAATGATAGACGACAAATGAAGCCAGAGATACATTATACACACCACACCAGACCCAATAATTTTGCATAAAAATCATTAGACGAAATTGAAAAGAAACCTAGAAAGAGAGAAAACAAAGCTGAAATTTAATTTCACCTCATTGGCGGCCAATTGAATTCCAAACATTAGAAGTAGCAATTGAATAATGAAACAGTTCCATATTTTCAATCAAAGCGAGAGGAAGTTGTGCATTACATTGAGTTTTGGTTTTGGGAGAGGTTAAAAAACAGGGAATGGCCTTGTAGGTATGGGGCAGATAGCTTCCTGTACTTGGGGCAAGGGCGGAGGGATGGGTATTGTACTGTATCATCGGTATGTGGGGTTTAAGGGGAGAGAGAGAGAGAGAGGGGCGAGAGAGAGAGAGATAAGGAGTGGATGGGTGGGGAAAACATTGAGTTTTGGTTTTGGGAGAGGTTAAAATGAGAAAGATGTAATTTCAGAGTGTATAAAGATTAATTTGAGGTTTAGTGGAGGTGTTTAATATAGGTACTGTTGTGGGACCCGGGACATGGTGTTTCAGGTGTCATAACCGTTTTTGTCATGTTTCAGGTGTTTTAGGTATCCCTGTATTACTGCATTCACATGGTGTTTCAGGTGTCATAACCATTTTTGTCATGTTTCGTTCGGTTTGTTTTGCAAGGTACAGAAGTCGCCACCATGTTTTTAGGAATATGAAAACCGCGAAGGCATCGAACATGAATATCTGGAAAGATACCATGATCGAGCCAAATGCGCCATATTCCCGATGTAGGGCGTGACTTCATGTTGCCCAAAATAGACTCGAGTTCGGGGATGTGAGATCTATTCAAATGGATCAAAAGTTTTGTCATTGCATTCACATGATGTTCAATATTTTAGCATGATTTCAATTTATGTTTAGGTGGTTTATCACATGTTATCTATCAAAAATCGTGTTTTATCCAAGTGAACACGAGATTCATTTCATGCATGATTTATTTAAATCTAGAGACAAGTCAAGCCAACAAATCACATGATGAATATTATCTAAGTTTTCATCATGATAATAAACGTGTTATGCCAAAATAGAAAAAGAAATGGAAAATAATGGAAAAGAGATCATCACCAAAGTAGTGTGCCCTCGGGATAGCTCCTTGGATTAGAGTACCTTTTGATTGAGTATGATCATGGAAAGATCTCGATCCTCGGAGGATGTAAAGTGGGTGCTTGATTTTGTGGTGCTTGAGTGTGATTTGTGGTTCTTAGATGTGATTTCTAGTGCTTGGGTGTGTTTTGTGGCGCTTGGGTGTGTTTTGTGGTGCTTGGGTATGTGTTTGTGATAAGGTCCAGAAGTGCACAGATTTATCGAAGTAATAAAAATATATCGTTCCCACAGAGATTGGTTGTCAAGTACCGATTCTTGCACAATATGATTATCTAGACTCACGGTTTGTCGAGATTGATGAGATTAAACTAATGAGAACAATTAAAATTATGAGAAAATCAAGACTAACAAGCATCTAGGATTAGGGCTCACTACTATGACGGACACCTCAGGTTCGATTTCTAGGTTTTCAAATAAAGAGACTTCACCTTTCGGTCCATCGTCTAATATCTAAGGTCATGCAAAATAATGGCCAGTTGAGTCACAAGCAAATAGATCTCTAGCAATGTAATCATAGCATAACAATCACAATCGCATCAAACAATCCAACTTTTCTCAATAACCAATCATAGGCTTTTTCCCAATTCCTAGATAATCAAACTACTCACTCATATCGATTGAATTCAAACAAGCCATAATCATGATAGCAACATGAGAATAAACAAGTAAAGATAAAGAGAAAGAGAAGAACT
>BSSO01007413.1:0-10997 GCA_030267885.1 Mesembryanthemum crystallinum | reverse complement strand
TGTTAAGCATGTGATTCAAGGAATCATGAGATGAGTTATGAACCTTTAATGGTATGAGTTATGCATGGTGAATATGCATTTGGCATGAACTATTATGTTATGCTTTGGGCAGCCCCAAATCAAATCAAATCGAATTGTGTTTAGACTTGCATATAAATCGGGAGTTTTCGGAATAACTCTTTTTCCTTCAAATTGAATTACTTTGAAATTGATTAATAAAGAGAATAAGACTCCTTTAGTCCAAAAGGAGGGAATAGATCATATTTATCAAAGTGTAAACCCAAAGGGTCATCACTAGGGTTGTGTCCAAAACCCGACTAAGCAAGACCGATAATGGTCAGGGATGGCGATCTCCAAACCCCTAATTCGTGCGTATGAGTGCGTAGGGTGCTATGCTTACCTTGAGTCTATAAGTCCATGGCTAGAATCTACTCATCATACAAAACAAAGCTTGAGCGCTCTACTGCTCTATTTATTATTCACTAGTGTCGTGGTATGTATCTACCGGCTAGTGGGCTCTCTTATTTCTCCAAATACGGCACTTCTATGTGTATTTGATTGTCACTAATGGGATTATCCTAAATGAATTCTCCTATGTATAAATGATTTCGATTATCTTGGAGATTATTCCAAAGCTTTTCCGTATTTGATTACTTGCTACTTGTGCATTAAACATGAATTTCGAAATAACTAAAATCTCTTTCAAGAGCGTGTTTTATGAATTTTACGGAGTTTGGATGCCTTGCTCAGTTTGTACTGATTTTATGAATTTCTGTTTTCCCTGTGTGGCTGTAATGCTCATGTTCTAAGTTGATCGAGGTATGGAGCGTCTTTGCTTTGCGCTAGTCGATGGATACCCTGGCCGGCAGCGAACAACCACGCGAGAGAGGGAGAGAAAAAGAAGAGAGAGAAAAAGAAGGAGAAAAGATAGGAGAGAGAAAGAGAAAAGAAAGAGAGAGAGGCGGTGCCACCCTTCTCCGGCCACCATGGCCGCCCATCTTGGTCCTACATGGCCAACCAACTCAGCCAAGGAGAGGGGGAGGGAATTTTAGAGAGAGAAAGTGAAATACCTATAGAAGAGTTTGAGAAGATTGTAAAGAGATGAATGAACCCTATGGGTTCCTTATATAGGCATTGGGGTTGACTAGGGCTTCCCTAGTTGACGCAACCCGATCCTAAGGCCCATACTCACTAGTTCAATTCTCTCCTTAAGCTAATCGGGTTGCAAAGCCAATTTAATCAAAACAAGGATTAAGGCATTTTAATCCAATAAATTCATTTGATTTCTAATTAAATCATTTCAAATAATAAACGATATAATTCTCAATTTCGTTAAAGAATTAATTGCAAGGATTTAATATTTATCTATTAAATCTCATAATTCAAATAAACCAATTATTTTAAATAAAATCCTTAAAGGAGAATTATCGTATAATTTAACAATAATAATTTCAACTAATCCTTTGAAATAATAATAAATAATATAGAAATATTTGGGGTATCACAGCTGTCTTTAGAGCGTATCCCCAAAATGATATCCGAAAATTAGTTAGACTCATCATGGATTGAACCATATCTAATAGGATTCGATATTTCCGTTCAGACACACCATTCCATTGTGGTGTTTCGGGTGAAGAACCGGCACTCGGGTCTCCAAGACATAGTCCTTGCGTTCATGTTTGAGAATTATTCTCAATTTCTATACCAGTCAAGAAAATTGTTGTCCAACAGCTTTTCTTTTTCTAGTATGGATTTGAGGTTAAACGAACCAATAATAGCCATATACAAACAAAATTTAAAATTTCAATCAATACATTTATCTAAATAACTTTAATAATTTCTAAACCATAAAGTTATTTACATTTCATTCATCCTTTCGGTGTCCCTTATGCAATGAAATGATTCCAAGATCCCATTTTAATTTAGTATGACCGAGGTGGGACTCGTCAACCCATCTAAACTAAATAGGTAAGCTATCCCATCGCTAATTATATCCAATATAATTCTTGGTTGATATTTTATATCTAATATAAATCATCCTTAACCCCAACATGTGAGACGTACTCCACTCTTATTGTTGAGGTAACCAAACAGTCATGTAGCCCTCTTCATAGGACTACCTGTAGCTTTCTAAGATAATAAGTGATGCCACACTGGGGCGATGCCCATCACTCATGATAAAATATTTGCAAGGTGACTCTTGTTTGGGAGGGCTTAAACTCAAAATTTTCTTAGGGACAAATTTTGTTACAAAAATTAATATTAGGTGACATGCTTTGACGTATTAAACTTTGTAATTAAATCATGTATTTAATATTTAAAGCAATTTTAAAGCGATAAATGAATAAATGCGATAAATTAAAGTAATAAAGCAATAATTTGATACTAGCCCCGGTTGACCAAAGGGGTATTTTCCGTGGCCACTTCGCGACGATATGGTATTTTTTTTTAATCTCCAACGACATTAGGGTATTTTTTTTGGTCACTTTTGGCATATAAGCCCAAAAATGGGGTTTGAGTGAGAATCTCCTGCGAGAATCCATTTTCATGTATTTTTTGTATCATTTTTTTTAATTGTTTTCATGTCGTTTACTTCCTAAGTAGTGGGGAAGAAAAGAACGAAAAGCAAATGGTACAAAAATATTAAAATTACTTTAAGCTCGAATCTTGCCGGAGATTCTCACTTAAACCCCCATTTTGTACCTATATGCCAAAAGTGTCTACAAAAAAAATACCCTAACGTCGTCGGAAATTAAAATAATACCATATTTTCGCGAAGTAGCCAAAAAAAATATACCAATTTGGTCAATCGAGGTTGATCCTAATATGGCCCCCAAAAAGATCTAATCTTTTAACTCCCACTTGAATGTCGAACTCCTCCAAGGCATTCATCTTGATCCCAGTACATATATTTTATAATAAATAAAATTTAAATCTAATCTAATTAAATTTAAAATTACAATAAATACAACGGTATGCAGACCGTATTTAAAATTACAAAAATACAATGGTGAGTAAACCGTATTTTAGGGCCATACTAGATCATTTCTACAAATATTTCATTCGTTCACCAATTCCAATGGGTGATTTAATATATAATAACACATAATCATGCAAATAATAACAATAGAACATGAATTGTGAAATTTTAAAATTAACTAATTAAATAAATATAATTAATATGTTGATTAACCTATTAATCAACTTAGAAGGTTCCTAAGTCCAACTTAAAACCCAACTAAAAACTTTTAAGTTTCTAATTAAGGCCCCATAAGGTTCATTGAACTCCAAACCCACTAAAGCAAACGCCTATTTTAGAATTGCACATCAACAACAAAAAAATAAAATAATAAAATAAAAATTATGAAAGGTTTTAAGATCTAATCCAAAAGCCGTTAACTCTCCATGAATCCAACATGGGCCCGAAAAAGTTCACTGGTCTTTAAGACCCACGACCTGACACGGCCTGAACCGCAGCCCACTGAACAGTGACCGTAGCTCAGTCGTCCAGAACTATATCTCCGATTTTAACATGCGACTACAGTTTTTCGTAGGTAAACGACATTCTGAGCAAGACTAGTTACGCTTTACCTTACTAGTTCCACCTCAATTTTGCCAAATTCGATCGTTTACTACATTGTTCGGGCCTTTTTATTATTTTTTCGTCATTAAATAAATCAAAATTAATAAAACCAAGTCTAACTTGTTTCTATAATTTTAACCTCGATCACAAGTTAAGAATTTTCAAAATTCTAAACACTTAAAATTTAGGAAAGTTAGTATAACAATAAAAAGCAATCCTAGAGTCCTAATATCTTACACCTTTTAGAAACTTTCCACAATTGAACTAAATCACTAGCATGCTCAATTAAATTCATCCAATGAAAATCAAGCACAATAACTCAATCTAATTGAATCCATATTACATGCAAAAAAAATTAAATCTTTTATATGACAATACATTCAATCCAATTGAATATCAAAACCTAAAATATGCTTTCTATTCAAAACCATTTAATAACACACCAAACATGCTAAATACATGATCTTTATATTAAAACATGCAAAATTAATTATTGATCTAATCAAATGAATCATAAAGCATGCATCTTTAATACATAAACATGTCAACATATAAGAAAGATTCAATCTTTGAACTTTAAAACATGTTATAAAGGTTAATCAAAGGCAAAAACATACTAATGATCATATAAGCATGTGTAATCGATCGGCTCTGATACCACTGTTGGTTATACATGATACTATATAATCGGCGGGAACATCATTTAAACTAGATCTTACACATAGCAAGACATGAATTGTAAAGAAATTACCTTTGACGAGTGATTTCCACGTAGTGTTTGATTAAATCGTTGGTTTGTAGGACCACAAGTGTTGCCCCTCTAACGAAGTCGACCCGTTAAGGATTGATCACCAAAAGGAGGAAGGCTATAGAATTGTCTCTTAGGTTTTCAATCTAATTGAAGTATATGTCTAATAAATAACCAACTCTAAGTTATTTATATAGACAAACTTAATAGAGTTATAGAAACACTAGGTTTCCTAATCCAACAAGGAGTATAAGGCTTGCGCTCCAAGTAAAGCCCACACGCCCAAGGGCCTTGGTCCTACCCTTTGTCTCCCGGGCCCAAGGCACAACCTCGTTCTACTAGATCAATTCCTTAACTTATGTGTGACCCATTAAATTCATAATGAAGTTATTAGCTATGGCCCAATAGCCAGTTGGGTCAACAATCAATAGCGGTCTCTAACTAAACATATTGATTACTATATCGTATGAATTTACTATCTCAATAATATAATCAAATATATATTATACTAATTAATTGTTACTTGACTGACAGGACATAATCCCTCGAAACATATAACTGGTTTTTCCCAAACCCAAAAATTAGATTTTCATTTTGTTTTCCCTTTTCTTTATAAAACCAAAAAATAATTTTATTGTAAATAGCAATAATTATTTTATTTCGTCAAATAGGCATTTGTAAACACTATATTGAGAAATAATAATATTGTTAAGCCCACAATAATTTTAGAAATTCTTAATTTCGAATAAATATCCTTTAATAAATATCAATATCCAAAATATTATTTTAAAAATCCAAATCTCCAAATAAATACCTTTATATTGTTATCAGAAAGCACATAGTATTTTTCGGCTTATTACACATCAATGTCACGTCCTGGACATGGAGAAGCTAGAGCACAGGGGCACCGCTTAAATTTTATAAAAAAATTTGGCTATCAATTAGAAATGTTTTAACCACAGGGACACCAAATGGAAATTCCTATTCTGTTTTTTTTTTAAATATTGTAGTATCCTTTACATAACACATGTCCAAACTAATTGAGATCAAATTTCAGAATCGATCTCATATTTTCTTAAAAAATCACAAATATATTACAACTCATCATTATTTTATTGGGGTGTCAATAGTTTTAAATTCCCAGTAACATCTAAGAAAATCGAACTTGCTTTTACTCATCGATTAGTAGTGACCAATATCATTACTAGAATAAAAGAGTAGAACTCTTGATAGTAACCAAAGGCCAGGTACCACGACAAAGTAGTTCACTTCTCTAGTTTCTTCTGTCAGGCGAGCTACCTCACTCCTTGCATTGCTTTGACCTGCAAGTATATGAAAGATGCTCTAAGCAGAGGTTGGACAAGGTAATGTAATCACTTGAGATTTGAAAAAGTAGCTCATTTATCCCACACTTATGTATCATATAACAGTTTCATTTAATTTCTTTTACTATACAATAAAGTTCTGATGTTCAACCCGCAATAATATTACTATAATTATTTCTGCATAAATCATACTGACATAATAATGATAAATATCCCGTTCTTTTCACTACTAGTAATTAAATCACACATTTAGTTCTTGTTCGCTTTGGTTGTTAGTTGCTAGTTACTAGTTTTTGATTTTTGAAAGTTTTCAACTCTTTTGTAGAAATTTAATTTAAAGCTAATTTTTTTTGTACTTACAGTTCCCTACTTAATTTTCAAAAAACAATAGAAAATTGGAAATAAAAAAAAAAATGGTTTCTAAAAATTAGTTTTGAATGTAAACCAGAAATGGAGGGAATATTTTACTAATAAGTGAACCACAGATTGAATTTGGATCGCACTTAGTACATCACTTCATACTATTGTTCCTGAGTTGATTTACATATACACCCTTTTTTTTAATTTTTATAACCAAGTAACCTCATTTGACTACTGGAAACTTCTTGAATTAATTACCTCACTACGTTCTGAATGAACTGCTTGCGCCATGCTTTCTCGAAGTAGATTAAATATGGTCATGTACAGTGTATATATCCGCTTTCATAGCTAGCAACTCATATATGGCTGCCATGCAAACATTCATCGTGCATGATCATCAATTGCTCTGCAACCTACATCAAATCATACAATTTTAGTACAATATAATTTGATTACATCAATTATTGGAGTACTAGCTTTCTTGAATATATTCATGATCTATTTAAAACTTCGAAATATTTATAGGCTTGTAGTAATTGATTACTCTTCAATGCTACCATCCTCAATCTCCGTGTTGAACGAAAATAGCATACTTTCATGCAACAAATTCTCCAAATCTTCTACACATAGTGGTGCTGCACATAAATTCCAATTTGAGAGAAAAATGATAGTAAGAAATAATCATGAGTTGGAGTTGGAGGCACTGAAGCTTCAAGATAATCCCCAAATGTTTTTAAGAGTATACAAAGTGAAAATGGGAAAACGGATAATTTTAAATTGATGCCAATAATCCATCTTTTGGGCGGTGCAACAAAAATAATTCCACATTCAGAAATTGACAAGAATAATCCCACATTTACCTCCGTCTTACAATAATCGACCAAGTGACAACTCCGTTAACTCCAAGTTACGGAAATGATGACGTGGCAGAGGTTAAGAAGCAAACGGTTCAATGACATTATAACAACCCTACCACGTCATTATTTCCGTAATTGGCAGTTAACAAAGATATCACTTAGCCCATTATTGTGGGGACAAAGGTAAATGTGGGATTATCCTTCTCAATTTCTAAATGTGAGATTATTTTTGTTAGACCACCCAAAGGTTGGATTATTGGCATCAAATTATTCTTTTATTTATCAATATAATACATGTACTTCCTTTATTTTTAAATGCTACTCCGCTGTTTCAATCTAATGTTTATGGTTTGACTTTTTGAGTCAAAGTTTACAAATTTTGACCATTAATTTGCAAAAAGTATAATGTCGTACAAAGTAAAAATATAATTTTTGGACTTATCTTAAATAGTAGTTTCAATTTAGCATATTTTTTTAAAATTTTCGATTTATATAATTGTAAATATTTGTAGTCAAAGTGTTGTTTTCAATATCGTGCAAGTTAAACCATAAACATTAACTTAAAATGAAGGGAGTAGTAATCTATCTATCAACAATAATTATTTGAATTAACTTTACATGCAATGTAGTAAAAAAATTATTATGAATGATTCGGTGAAACAAATCTATGTTGGAAAATGAACCAAAAGAAGGGTATTGACTACAAGAAATAGAACAGGGCGACAAAGTGTTGTGGGATAGAGGTATTAGCAGTACTAAGTCATTGTGGTATTTGAGTCAAACCCTGCTTATTTTGACCATTAATTTATAAATTTTTTTTGATCAATTATATGAAATGCTTTTAGTACATTTTCCACAAAAAGTACTTCTACTACAAGATTATTTCTTATATATAATGACAAAGTTTACTAAAATATCGTAAATCGTAAAATAATTGACTTTTCATATTACTTGTACTTTTGAGTTTGATCATATGGCAAGTTCACTTCTGAAACTTTCAAAGTTGAATTTCGACTAATAATTGTACAAAACTAACTCTAGTGTGTTATTGGCTTAAGATAAGAAAACACAATAATCAATTAGCTGTTATTATAGGATATATATTGAAAGCAATACTTGCTACATTCAAACTGTCAAACTGATTAAATAATTACCTTTAGATTTGCAAAACCAGGAGAAAATGTCAACCACAAATTGTTGAGATTTTTGGACCGAGTCATGGCCACCCCACTCATTTTTGATGGCCATTTGTAGGCCATTCCAGCTCGAGAGGACCCTGGAGATCCCTTGACATAAACGAGAGACGGTTTCCGACTCCCCATAAGGGCTGCAGCACGGAGCCGGAGTAGCTGTCTGATGATAAATCTGGTGCGTTATCATAACTTCCATGATATGATATATATGATAATTTGAATAAGAAAACTTTCCTTCTACGACGGATGATCAATTTGATTTTCTTTCTGTTTCTTTCAGCTTCTCGAGGCACCTTTCACTCTCGCTCCAGAGAGGGAAAGGTGTTTTGAGAAGGAGAAAGAAGGTTCAAAAATGGGGAAAATGGCAGTTGAAGATCGAAGAAGACACAAAAAAGGAAGAGAGTTATGCACAGATGGTAAGAAAATTACAAGGTGCCAACTGTTGGGAATGAGAGCAAGAGTCGGGCAAAGGGTCTATATATATGGTAGTTGAAATAGTTCAAGAGAATGAATTTAGTTTGATCAATGCACACATGGCCAGCTCAAGTACTCTTTTTCCTAATAACTAATCAGTATTATACCGTACGTGCTAACTTGTCATCTCTATATATCAGTCTCTCTCTCTTGGGTATTATTGTTCCTTTTTACCTGTCAAATAACAGTTAGATTCTGCTGAGCTTTTGCTAGGTACTAGCTAATAGAGACAGCCGGCCAGTTTTGTGAATTTAAAATTAGTGGAATGTGCCATACATCATATATAATTAAGCCAAACAGTTAACGTACCCTACTTCATGTGAAACTCCCAGTTGAGAGCATGTGAGGAGTGTGTCAGTCAGGTGTATGATAGTTTGGTTTACAACATTATTATTTATCATCATTGACATGTCTTTACTCATCTGTTGATGACTAGCCCAGCTAATTGCCTTACTGGATTCTAGAATGCAAAATAGTTAAGTTCTCATCAATATTATCCACCCATGTTATGAATTTTCTTTCAATTGGCACCGCTTAGTGGTCGCTATTGAAATTTTTAATATGTATAGTTGGATTAAAGTGAATAAAATTTAAATATTTATTAACTGTTATTATTTATGAAATTTGGTTGAAATCAAAAATATTTTATGTCCAAAGAAAGTGAAGAATATGATATAATATCGGAATTTGATTGTAGCAAAAGATAGTTTGGTCCCGACCAAACTAATAATGTATCCAAGGTCATCTTTCTAGAACCACAATACACTTTANAAGGAAAATTCATACTGCGTCCAAGACTCCTGTGGCACCCCTCACTGATACAAATTGTGTCATACACGACGGTTCCAAAATATGATACACTACCGCCGTGTACACTCGGGACGTGTAAAATCAAGTGTACACGACGATTCTAGGTAGGAACCAGGAACCGTCTTGTAAATTAAAGTTGACTATACACGACATTTCTACGTAGGAAACGTCGTGTAAAGTAGGGTACACACGACGGATCCTACCGACAACTGTTGTATAAAGATAATTTTTTTTTTTTTTTTTTTTTGCATTTAGCGTATACCCATGTGTTTTGTGCAGCACAATTGCTCTACCAACAAAGCTAATAGGCCTGACAAATAGAAATAACATAGCACTAGAAAATACACCATCATTTGTTTACAAAGAATTAAAACTGAGAAGCATAAATAGCTCGAAGCATAAATAGCTCAATGGGCACTAGAGCTCTACGGATGACACTGCACACAGGAATAAACAAAGCTAGATATTAGGAGTGAGTTCCCAAGTAGCAAGCTAGATGACCTGAAATAAGTAGTTTGTTTCTCACTAATACAAAAAGAGCCATACACGACGGTTGTAAAGTATCATACACGATGGTTATCGACTGTCGTGTACACTGGGGTCGTGTATAGTCAAAGACAATACACTTCGGTTCACAAACGTCCTGTAAAATAACTATACACGACGATTGTCTACAGAAACCATCATGTAATGTAGACTATACACGACGGTTAATCAAAGGAACAGTCGTGTATAGTCTACTATGCACGACGGTTCCTTCGGACAACCGTCGTGTATGGTCATAGTTTTTTTTTTACATTATTTTATTTATTTTTTTTTTTTTTTTTTGGGTTGCTGATGCTGAAACTCGCTCCACACCACACATTACAGTTATAAGCTATATGCACACTTGAGATAATCTTAACTCAACCAAGAAATTCTTTTCATATATTGATATTTAAAATATTATCCACAATATTAATACAAGTTAAAATATGTATATCTATGTATGTAATATATAAAGCTCGAAGGTCCTTTTGGTTGTCTAAATTTTATTGGACAATTTTACCCCTCTTTTAACTATAATTTTCACCTATTTCAAGAGAGTGTATAAAAGTTTTTCATAAGGATAATCATGTAATTGCAAAAATCCACATGTAAAATAACTTTCTTTTTCACTTTTTTTTTAATACCATGATTTGGAAAACAAACTAACGTCTACCCAACCCGTCCCAATTCCACCCCTAATTTTCTTTCTTTTTGACTTTCAATTTTATATTTTGTTTTTAATTTTCCTTTCTAAGGATAACAATGCCAACAATATGAGGGCTTTCACATGATTTTAAACTTTTTTTTTACTATTGATCCTACATTGGGAAATAGAGTGGTAGTTTCTCAAGCATGCTCATTGTTTAAAAAGTAGAGTATCATTTTGCGAAATCTTTAACCGACAATGTCTACTTTTTCCATCTTTTTTCATATGACGTTAAAGCGATTATTTACCTTTTCTGTTTAGTTGATTTTTGTTCTCACAAAATTAGATCCGAATTCTCAATCAAAGCTTAAGAGACTACTATTATAGAGTGTTCTTTATTATATAAATTTAAGAGTTTTTTGTGGGGAACCCCCTTATAAAATAGACTTTTTGGAAAAAAACCCCTTATAAAA
>BSSO01007412.1:0-10997 GCA_030267885.1 Mesembryanthemum crystallinum | reverse complement strand
GTTTATACAAGTACAATTATTGATGGTCAAAGTGTCGTCTCGAAGACCGTGCAAAATCTCAACGTAAAGATTTTTAAAGAACGGAGGGAGTAATATTTTATGAATCTATGATGATTTTTTTTTTCAGTTTTCAAAAAAAAATCAGAAAATATAATAATTTAAATTGATAGTCATGAACTTACGCTTATGAATCTGTGGTTACATTGTTAAGAATCTATAGTCAAAATTAAAAATATTTTTTTTTTTAATAAAAGAAACTTTGATAGTTTTTTTTATTTTTAAGTAATGAATATGTGCTCTTTAACTTACACTTATGAATTCGTAGTTATATTGTTATGAATCTATACAATATAACTATGAATCTATAGTCAAAATCAAATTGTTTTTTTTAGTTTTAATAAGTAGTCGTTCATGAATCTATGGTATACAGGTTATGAATTTGTGTTCAATAGTAAAAAAAAAAATAAAAATAAAAATCATTAAAACAATTTTTTTATTGGGCACGTGGAACTCGCGTGCGCGCGTGAAGACACGTAGCTCTTGAGAGCACCAAAAAATTGCGTGCGCTGGCTGGGTTTGCTGTAGTCAACGAGCCCCACCCATCTCATTGACCTTCCTTATATGAGGCAAACTTTTAAGAGTACAATATTTAAAGTGGTGACCATTATTTTCTACAATAGTGTTGCTAGGCGTTGGGTTGTGTGACAAGAACTTGTGTCGCACTGATGTTGTGGCACTTGTCGCATGAGTAAGTTAGTAAAAAAAATGTAAAAAGTGTAAAGAAAAAATAATGGCTTTAACGGTCAATTTAAAAGATAATAGGGAAAGGGATCGAAATACCATAAGTCATACACAGTAGTAAGTATAGAAGAAATCGATAGCGCATTAAGTTGAAGAGAGGACAGGGAGATCTGGCCACGCTCGAGGGAGACCTGGTGACACTCGAGGGAGAGAGAAAGAAAAGAAATTACGCGGCGAATTCGTTGAGATATGATCCTTACACTTATTTGACTGGTGGTTATGTTGGATAAGACCGAGATGGAGGAGGAAATTCTCCACTCACTACCGATCATGTTGACTTTGAATCCCTTATGCTAATTTTAGCTCTCGCCTTGATATTGATCTCGTTCTCGTCACTAAATAGTTAATCCCTCTTTTCATTTCTGTTTTAGTTCCTTTACAGGTTAAGTAACATGCCTTATATTAACATATTTTTGTCAGCATACATGCACAAATATATACGTTAAAAAGAGATTCAGAACGTAGTTAAGAAAAAAACAATTGTGTTAATTTTAGCACGGTTGTAATAGTTTATGCGTATAACACAAGGGTGGGTAAATGACATGCTTTAATGTTTAGAAACCTCATATTATCGCACCCAAATTCACTAGAACTCCGATTTTATTTCAATACCAATGAATCCCGACTGGTTGACCGCCATAATCAATCCGAAGGTCAAGTGCACATACTACTAGGGAACTAACTAAATTATCAAACTAAAATATTTTGTCTTTATAATGAGGTTTAAATGAAATCCAAGATTGATTAAAAGAATTACAAAGGCCTCCAAACATGTCCAATTAACGTTAACAAACTAATAAATAAAATTGTCTTATAAACCATCCTAGGTGAGCCACTCAACATAGGGAGCACAATAGAATCAGCTCAACGTATCTCGATCAACCTGAAACAAGGGCATTCCATCCACACAAGGAAAAATAAATAAATAAACCAAAAATCAGTACAAACTGAGTAATGGAAGCATACATAAATCAATCATGAATTATTTGAGCAAAAGTGTGACAAAAGCAATTAGACAAGTAGAGATGTCATCTTTAAAGAAATAAGAGAGCCCGCTAATCGATACAACATATCACGACATTAGAGAAAGCAGAGATATAGACCGCTCCAACAATATTTGTATGAATGATTAGATTCTAGCCATCATGGACTTATAGACTCAAAAGTGTAGACACCATCCTCGTACTCATAATCATAGGCTGAGGAGTTTGGGGATCGCTATCGCAGATTAACTTTGTTAGTCCTCGAAAGAACATGTTATGATTGCAATCCTAAGTGATGACCCGTTGGGTTTACACTTCATAAGATACACTCTGCTACCCATATAGGCCTATAGGAGTCTTATTATCTTATTGTAACATCCCGATATTTCCTATAATTATTATACTCAATCAATATGATTATTTGGGAATTTAAATAATTAATGGAGAATATATTTATAATTATGAGAAAATGAATAATTATTTGAGGGAGTTATATTATTATAAGAATTCATATTATATTTCTTATTAAACTAATATTTAAATAATTACTTGGAAGTAAAGATAATTTATTAATTTCTTTTCGATTGAAGGTCGCTATTATTTACTAGCACTTTGGGTATTAATTAAATTGCAAAATAATTTTTGAAATGTCGGGATCCGTTGAGAGCTATTGGGATCAGTTGATGAGAGTATTCAATTTTAGTTGGAAAGGTGAGGCCATTAGGTTTCCATTTGGTCTTCATATAAATAGAAAGTGTTGGGTTGAGATATTTTCTCACCCTTCTCTCTTCTCTCACTCATTCTATTTCAGCTTCCAAAGGAAGCTTTACCCTTTTTCATTGAACAAACTACACTTTGAGGACCTATACTTTGGGTTTTTGATGGGTTAAGGATCTCAACTTTTTTTTTGGTGGGTTAAGGACCTAGTGTTAACTTTTCTGTTAAATACACTTGACATACACCCAAAGTACAAGTCTTGATATTTATACAACACAAAATACAATTAAAAAAAAAAAAGAAAAACATGTGAAGGATGAAGCCATGAAGGGATGGATTGTGGCGTACATTGAAGTTACTGTCAATTTTTTCTTTTTAATATATATCAAAAAGAAAAAGGGCAATTAAATCTTGAATATATCTCAAACCAAACCCTTGCTCTGTAACACATCCGACAAAGCAAACCTTGACCTCATTTGATTACTCCATATCATAATACTTTGCTATTCATGTTAAATTTATCTTCCTCCCCTCATGTTTTCAATTGAAATGCCCTCTCACTGTTTATACGAGATGCATAAATTCTCCCAAAGTAGAAATGAACAGATCTACAGGCACACCCAAAAAATGCAAAGCCAAATCCGAAAAAATAATAGTGAATTGAAACTATGAGTGAGGGAGGAGAAATAATAAATTTTGCCCTGTCTATGGCGGTACATGAGTGAGTGAGGATTGAGGAAGGAGAATTAAAATGGTGGAAAGAGGAGAGGTAAAACAGAGGAGTGATAGAGGAGAGAGAAAGAGATAAGTAATTCACCCCCTTACTGTATACACCAACGGTATTTTCTTTTTAAATTAAAAAATACACTCCACTAAGTCATACAACGTCGTTTTGGAGCTGCTTGGGCAAATGAATAAAAAAAAGTAACTGTATTCCTTAACGGAAAGTTAACACCAGGTCCTTAAACCACCGGAAAAAAAGTTGGGCTCCTCAACCCACCAAAAACCCAAGGTATAGGTCCTCAAAAGTGTAGTTATGTCCTTTTTCTTTCCTCAGCTAAACCACCCGTTATCTCACCTTCACCATCACACTCACTTCCTCTCTCTCGCTCAGCTACAGGCGCTGCCTCCACCGCCATCACCACCCACTCGTCAACCATAAGCCGAGTATCTCTCTCTCTTCTCTGTTTCGTGTGGGTTGTGCTCGTGTCCTGGAGCCGCCCTGAATCGTTGCCCCTGCTTCTTCTGCGGCTGTTGCTGCCGCTGCTTTGCTAGTCGGCGATCACCACTCGACGGTGGGCCAGCCTCGATCGTCGACAGGAGGTATGGGCTGGTGAGTTCGAGCTCAGCCCCTCACATCCTCGTGTCTCTCCTCCTCGGGTCTTGCTCTGTCTGTGATGAAGTGAGCCACTAGCGCCCGTTGCTGCTCTCCAGGTCGCCGGAATCCGCCACCTCCTCCCTCCTTTGCTGATTTGGGTAATCGACCCTTCATCCCCTAAATTTCCAGATTCAGTTTAATTAGGATTTCAATTATGATTTTTTGGGGTTTTAGGTGTATAATTCTCATCTGGGTAATTGATTTTGTTAATTCAGTGAAACTTGCAATTTGCGATGTGAGTTCAATTGATGGGTTTTGCTATTTGAAATTAGCTTGGATGCTTATAGCTATGGACTCTTAACAGGTAACGACACTTTTGTCACTTAGATTTGGTTGAATGTAACCCACTTTCTATTTCTTGGAGTTGTATGGATACATGTATGATTCACTGAGATTGGCTAGTTGTTTGACTGAGTGCTGATATGCAACCCCAATTCTTATTGCTTTGTGTTCACGAGAACTGAACCCGAATCAAGTTGCTTTGATTGCTTTTACTAGTGTTAGCCTTAAATCATGTTGAATTGTTTGCACTTGATTTGAATTGTTGGGTTAGTACCTTATAAGTGAGTATAGAGGAACAGTTGATGTATAGCCTACTTTGGCATTTTTACTTAGTGTCGTTACTCGAGAGCTTGTGAGGTCTAGCAAATAATCGAGCTTAGGCTATTTAGTGAACCATGTTGATTGGTGTATTGAGGTGGAAACCTATGTAGCTAGTTAATGACTAGTTCACATTTAAGAGTTACTCACGGATGAGTTTTAAAGTGTATAGTCATTATACCTTGAGTATTGTGAATATGGTGGAGTGAGATTGGACTCTGAGCCGAGAACCGAGTTACATGATCCTTTTAGGAACCCACATTACTAGATTCATGTTAATGTGTCTAACAAGAAATTGGGATTCACTACAAAGAGATTCATATGAATTGGATTGGTGTTTCTTACTTCTCGATCATAGTAAGGTGATCGAAGGAATCGTATTGAGCCGAGAGCAAGAGATTCTGATTACCCTATGTTATGAACACATTCGAATCGTCCTTAACCCAAGACGGATGTCTCCGTCTCAAATGAGAATTGTGATGAGCGATCTCTCGATATGAGGTTACCTATATGGGTATATACATATATATACGTGTTTAGTCTCAGGCTCGTGAGTAGTTGATCACTTATTTCTTGGCACGTAGGTGAGTGTCTATGAGTCTTGCACTATTTGAAATGCACTGTCCCTCATAGTGACCTTTGTACTTGTCCCTCATAGTGGACTATTTGGAAGTGAAGCCTGGATTGGCGGGCCTAGATTGGCTATTAACATTGAAATTTATAATTTATAAACGTATTTGGTTTCATTGGTTTACAGTACCACATAGTCGAGATTAGGGTCCATCGAATGAGCTCAATGGATCGTATGAACTATTTGAGTCTCAAGTTGTTCACCTTGAGACTATTCCAGAGTTTAGAGGGTCTCTAGCAGAGTATTTAACTTGGTCTATGTATGAAGGTCGAAAGATGTTAGTTGTACTATAATATTATATCTCTCACATTCTCCAACTCCACCCATATTGCTTCACTATTATTATTATAACTATCATGTTATTCTTTAAAGTGTTGGTTACCAACTTTCGCTGACGTTGTTACTTTTGTGTCTTTGTGTGGTCCCATCCATCTTTTCTTCTATGGTGAACCTGTGATGACCTGTTGTTGACTTATTCTCAAGGGCAAGTAGATTTCTCATACAGGTTGGATTGATGTGAGGATATCGTTCGCTTCGGTAACATTCGAGCCGAGTCGCTCTAAAGAGGTTGAAAATATCGAGTTATGAGTTTAATTAATCTTCTATTGCAACTGTTGTAATAAATAGATCACGTAGACTTGATGGGTGTATTGTGCTAATGGTTTAACTTGGCACCACTCCTCGTGAGTTGAGTGCGGCGGTAACGTCTTGGTAATGTTGGGATTATTTTTGGATTTATTATTGTATTTGAAACAGGTTTTTTTATATATAAGCCTTATTGGCTGGGTTATTGAATTTACAAACGGGACTCTGCCGGATTTTCGGCTTGATTTTAATCCGTTTTATTTCTTGAAAACTGGGGTATTACACTTATTATTAATTTCATTCATATAATTGCCATTTGAAGGAAATGGGTAATTTAAAAAACCCAAAGACTATTATGCAACGTCTACCTCATGAACGGGACCTGTCCCTAGGATAATTATCTAAGTTACATGCTATATGAGTAATTAAATGGATAGAGTTTCGACTATACCATGTGAAGGTCTATGAACTGTAATCATGAATTCTAAATCATATAACTAGTTTTTTTATCCCGTGCGATGCACGGGTTATCATTTGTTTATTAATTTTTTTTTTTTTTTTTTGGTATTAGGATATTGTAAGTGCTCGATTTTCATTTATGAGTATTATTTTATTTTTGTTTAATATTTTACTTTCTATTTAATAAATTTTAGATCATTATTTATGAAGATGTTGCATATTTGATAAAAGACTATATTATATTCTCGTTAAAAAAAGTTATATGCTATATTGATTATGTATCCTAACTGATTTTTTTATCTTCTTTATAAAATAACAATAATAGCATTTATGTAACTTTTACTTTTTTTGCTATGTTTTTTAAGTAATTAAATGATATAATATGAAATACATCTAAATCTTTTACTTTATTTTTAATATTCAAACTTAATTTTAGGTTAATTATTTTTTCATGTACATTGATTATATTGGATATGATTAGGGCTAATAGATATTAGAATTAAATTCCAAATGTGGTGTATCAGATGAATAGAGATTTAATAATTATTTTACGCAAGTTTTAGAGATTTGTTGGTGATGATTTAAATGATAAAGTGGGAACAACATAGAAATATGAGAAGGTACACTATAGTTGTATGAGTTAAGCTTTATTAATTAATCCATGAATAAACTTAAATTTATAAAATATAAAATTTTTTATATAGTGCATAAGAGTGTTGAATATATCCATAAGAAAGGTAGTTACAAATATAATATTATAAAATTAAATTTGAATCAAAATAAGTTTTTATTTTAGGATAAAGTAAAGATCCTGAAAACTACCTTTTAAAAATGCGTTTTTAACCAAACCACCTTTCCAAATTTATTTTTAAAAAATCACCTTTAATTTTAGTTTTGTTCACAGAGTACCACCCTAGTCCAATATGCCTATTATGTGCTAACTTTTTTAGTTGTTGGATTATTTTCTTCTTAGTTTTTCTATTATCTTTGGTTCCTTGTACATGAAAAAAATGTCAGATTGGTTGTTTAGATGAACAAAATTGGCAATAGTTTTACCATAGGTGAAAAAATGCTAGGTGATAGACAAATATAGTGTAAAATGGTCATTCTAGATGCATTTTCATAAGAAAACTAGGAGGGGGGTGGTACTTTATGAACGAAACTAAAATTAAAGGTGGTTTCCTAAAAATATATATTTTTTAAAGGTGATTTTGTAAAAAAAACACCTCTTTTAAAGGTGGTCTTTGACAAAAAAAAAAAAAATCCTAATGTAAATGAAAAGATATTTAGTGCTATATGTCATAAAGTTTTGATAAATTAACACATATTAATGTTAGCGTGGTTGGTAAAATTCTACTATCATAACCTGTAGATCAGGATTTCAAATCTTAGTACTTTTTTTTTAATTAATTGAGAAGTCGTATTGACATGGCAATGTCCTGACACGTCAACAAATATGTGCCAGTACATGTGGCAAACTCTGGTTGAATACATGTGTTTTAAACTAATAATAATAATATATAGATATAGATTTTCCATCACATATTTCACATGTTTAAAATGAAATTACTCGGCGTTTATAATTTGATCTAATTAGGTATGAGTGGGACCAAAAAACATGCCTATTGGAAGTGTATTTTTTTGCCTATTGGAAATGGATTTTTTTGCCTATTAGAATTGATTAATTTTGTATTCGAATTAGTAATCTACTTTACTATTTGGTTCACTTATAAACTTAGATGTCCTTTATTTTAGGAAAAAAAAGGGTGAGCTATTTTTCTATTAGAACTACAATTGCTTACCAAGTGAATCTGACAGGTCTTTGTTTATTTAACTTTGAACGTTTTTTTATACAATATTTTATGTCATATCATAAATAGTTCAGATAAAAATAGCACATATGAATGTTGGAGTAGTTGGTAAAGAGTTAGTATCAGAACAAAAAGATTTGGATTTTGAATCTTCTTAGTTGGTCTTTTGCGATGCGCGGATTATAATTGAAAGTTGATTGATATAATATCATTATTACATTTTCTTTTTCATTCTTTTTTTTTATGAGTTCATTTGTATGACATTTTTTTTTTCTTTAAATTTAATGTGTTTATTCACTTTAATGTGAATATTTTGCATCACATAATGCATGCGTTGAAAATGGAATTTCACTCACGTTTATAATCTTAACTAATTAGGTGTGAGTGGAACCAAAAAACATGCCTATTGGAAGTGGATTTTTGCCTATTATAATTGGTTAATTTTGTATTAGAATTGGTAATCTATTTTACTATTTGGTTAACTTATAAACATAGATGTCCGTTTAGGAAAAAAAATTGGGTGAGCTAGTTTTCTATTAGAACAATAATTGCTTACCAAGTGAATCTGATAAGTCTTCATTTATTTCACTTTGAACGTTCTTTGATATAACATTATTAAAAATTGGATCAAAATGAGTTAAATGAATACATTTGATGTCATATCAAAAATAGTTCAGATAAAAATAGCACATATCAATGTTGGAGTAGTTGGTAAAGTGTTAGTATCAAAACCCAAAGGTTTGGAGTTCAAATGTTCTTAGCTACAATTTTTGTTCTTTTTATATTTGAGAAGATGAATGTGGTGCTTACATGGCATGCATATGACACGTCAACGTATATGTGGCATGTTGACGTGTCGGGCTCTAGTTGAATCATTGTGTTTTAAACTAACTAGTCTGTATACCCGTGCGATGCACGGGGTTATATTGTTTTAAATCTGCAATATTTTCCATTACATACTTAATTCTTCTTATTGTATGAACTGTATAGGGGCTAAGGATATGTTCTCTTCATGTTGTTTTTGTTAAAGTTCATTATTTATTGTTTGTTTTTGTTGATTCTACTAGTTTCTGTTGATTTTCGGTGTTTTTTTATTTGTTGATTCTACTGATTTTTGTTGTTTTTTGTTGATTCGATAGATTCGGCATAGCAACTTTGGTGGTTTTTGTTTAATTTTGTTGTTTTTTTTTTTTTTACTGATTTTTGTTCATTCTATTGCTTTTTGTTGATTTTTCCTGATTATACTGGTTTTTGTTGGTTTTTTTGGTGAAAGCAACATAAACCAATAACAAAATTAAGTTGAGAACAACAAAGCCTAAATGGATAATCATATGTGAAGGGAAAAAATAGTTGTAGAATCAAATTATTGTAGGGTACTAATGAACATAGCCTAATTGCCTTATGAAAGTCTTTCAAGGCAAATCAATTCTTTATATAATCAAAATTAACAATGAAATACACTGCACTTATGATTATTAGAAAAAAGCTTACCCTGAAAACTTTTCAATGTAAATTCATTGATAATTTTCTCAAAATCACTGAAATTTAGTTTAGATCAATCATTATATTTGTATAAAGTGTAACAGTGGTTACCATTTGTTAATGTGCAATGATAGCACCTATCAAATTAAGCATTTCATGAGAGTTGCAGCACTTGTCCATTAGTCATTACCATCAGTTCGTGAGAGTCATGTAGGCTGCTGGCCTACTAATTTTTGTGGTAATTAAGTAAGCTTTCCATCATAACAAAATCTAATATAATCGGACACATATTGACGACTTTGATTACATGAATCCACCCCTGGGGAGGAGTTGTTCATACATCTATAATCTCTTGCTTAAGCACATGTGAGTTAAAAAGATCACTAAATCTAAATACTACACATCAATCTATCAATTACAAATTCTGTTATCTGTAAAAACTGCATTTCCTGCCTATTCCCAAGAGCTCTAATGTTTCTTGTGCATGCAATCAAGTACGCAATTGCCGATCAGGTCAAGTCATATTCTTGTATATTTCTTTTCTTTCTTTCAATCAATTCATGATAAACCAAGTTTGTTACTGCCTTCAAAGCAATTGGCCATTTGCTCGTTTCCACTTGATGTGCTACAAAAACCAGGTGACCTCTCTTAACCAATCAGAAAGGCTCCTTGTATCATATCCCAACCATTTTCAAGTATGTCACCAGATTTAAATTGTGCTACTGCATCCTAAAAACAAATTTTCCACAATTTCAGGTGCATTTGTACACATTACACAGATTTGCTCACGCCTAATACTCATTGTTTTAACTTCTCCAATATGTTTAGCCTTTTATGCAGCTTGAGCCATGTCAAACATATATATTGCTTTTGGCCTAGCTTGCAAAATTGATTTATATCAAGTGCCTCCATGTACCTTGGGTGATGTAACTTGTAGCCGATGAGCCAACTTCAATTATTAAGGATATTTTCAATCCTTTCAAAATGTATCCAAGATGAAAATTTTGATTAAAGATTAGTTATAACAGTATGGAAATTCAAAATCATGAAAACATCAACCCATATGTAGAGATATACCTCTGACAATTCAAACACCTAAAATGTTCCTACTATATATGTTGGTTTATTTTTCTCTTCTCACATGATAAGCAATGGTAAATACATACATGTGAAAAGATAAAATAATGCGACTATCCAATCTGGTGTGTGACATCCCCATTAGAATTGAGATACACCACATATTTAGTGAATCATACTCCATATACTGTAAAATTCTCCTCAATTTTGTAAGCCATGGTTCTCTGTCATTTAGATTTCAGTCTATCCCTACTATTTTCTTCATAAACTTACATTTTCAAATACAAAGAAAAATGTTTCTCAACTTACAGCCTATGGAATTGACTTAATTTTAAAATTGAACTATTATATTAAAAACTAGTTTTTTTGCCCGTTCTACGCACGGGCTCGTATATGTTCCTTGTAAGGGAACTATTGATTATGAAGCAGACGAAAATATCAGATGTGGCATACATACCTGACGCCATTTTGTT
>BSSO01007411.1:0-10997 GCA_030267885.1 Mesembryanthemum crystallinum | reverse complement strand
TTGAGGGGGTGTAATAGGGTATAGGCCCAATAGTCTAGGGATACAAATGTAATTTATTTTGTAAACTATATCTATAAATATAAGCGTCAGGGCTCCCACATGGGTGAGCCATTCAGCCTAATAATTGTTCACCGGCCTTCTCTATTATCGTATTATGTATTTTTATTTTTATTTGAATCGCAATATACCCTTACTCTTTGGACCAAGACTTTCACATTGGGTCGATCATAGAGGAGTAAAATGCCAAAACATTTAACTTTGCTTAAGAGATGGATGACCAAACCACTCATAGTTATAACCACTTGTTGGTTTTGTTTTAGTGTACTTTGCGAGCCAGGTGCAAATAATATCAATATGACATTTGAGGTGGACACTGATTTGACGATGGTTTAGAGTCGATTTGGTTTATTTAGGCTTGAGTTAATTGAATAATTAATTAATTAGAGAGTGGATCATTATGAATTCAGATTTTGTAATAATATCCAACCTTGATAAATTTGAGTTCTACTATATTTTAAATCAATTGACCAAGTAGAGACCTTTTCATTCTAACTTTGACATTTTTTATGTCAATAGTGAGTACTGCGTGTCCACGGTTTAATTCGATTATAGTAGTCATCATCATCATTTCTCCTCCAAAACTAAAATTGCAGTAAAAATAAAACGAGACAAACTGGGAAGATTAGACTAGGTAAAAACCCTAATACTATAACTGTAATGGTCTAATGTTAACCATCGGTGAGGTTGTCAACTAAGGCGGCTTTATTCTTGCCATGAAATCTGCGAATTTAGAGGAATCTTGCAAGTTATTTATCAGATAATTTAAACACACTAGATGGTAAGATCTTTCGTGTCTACTCATGCATAACAAATAATCAGTAAGTACACAGTATACTCAGGCCTAGTTTGGCAAATGGCTCATGACATGGCGGTTGGCGGTTGGCTGATGGCTGGTAGATGTTGATTGATTGCATTAACCACTTTGACCGACTGGTAACAACAAAAAGTGTTTGGTAAAATTAGATTGTCATTATTAGCTGATACCTTGTATATATCTTGAAATAAAACTCACCGGTCATAAGCCAACCCCAAAAGCTACTCATAGCGGCTTTTCAGAAGTTGGCTTGTGAGGTGCCAGAAGCCAATCCAATCAGTCATTTACCAAATACCTTCTTTGACTGGTGGACTGGCCAAATACGCCAAAATTGCTAAAAGTCAACCTAAAAACCATTTAATAAACACTCCCCTAATAATTCCGCCAAAATTTTACTGAAATCTTGTCCTAAATATGACACATTTATAACACATTATGCCCAACTAGTTTTGTATTTGCTTATAGTTATACTATGAGTGGGAGATCACTACTCTTAAATATTGATGCAACAACCTCAAAACCCTCAAGTCTAGTGCTATGAGCTCTTCTTAGGAGTATAAACAAAGAATCAATCAACCAGGAAATCAAAACCTAGCTAGCTAGCAGCAAAGTCAGTATCAAACAATCTGATTGGCCACTTGATCAGCCACGTGGCATCATGTTGATCAATCTACTACGTGGAAAGAGATGTAGAGGATCGTAGCTCTCAATGTATGTGAAATGGGGGTAGTAAATTAATTAATTAAATACTACTTAATGTGGGTTTTGGGCTTGGCCGACACGAAGTGGATTGTGGATATGATCAGGGCATGTCTTGAGCTTCTCATAGAAGCCACGCAACAGATCAGATGACAACAAACTTACGCCACAAGCAAGCTTCTCAATTTTAATCGCCTTAACTTAACTTTAACGTGCAAGCCTTATATATTGTTAGGGTTTTCTTTTGAGGGATCCATCCTCTTTTTGTCAAACTCCTTTCCTTACTCGGATAAAACTATCGCTTTCATAAAATCCTCAATTTCCTCATAATTCCATATATTGTGTTCATTCTTGATTGATGATATATACTGTATTTGCTAAACTTGCTCATTTGAAATTCCTAATACTCTCTCCTTCTCGAAAAGTTTGTCTAACTTTAAAATTCGTGACTTACATATTATGAGTATATTTTTTAAATTCTAATTATGATTGTAATTTGGATTGGACTTTGTACTTTTAAGTTCTATATGAGTGAGTCCAAATCCAATCTGAAAGTTTGAAGAGAAAACTTTCCGTATCCGAACATCCAATCTGGATTTCAAAAAGTCTAATTCAAACCGACTATTTTTAATCAAATTGGATTGTACTTCGAATTTTATCTATATAACTTAGGCCCCTAGCCACAAAGAGCATAATCAGAGATATACGTACTCATCCTCTAATCGCAAAAATTTGTGTAGAAGACACTTGAGTGCAAGCTGAGATCACCTATACTACATTTTGTTAGGCCGTTGCTAGATTGGACCTTGTACGTGATGAAAGGCTAAAAGCCTTGGGGCGCACATAGACTATCCAATGGGTCAGCCTTAATTAATTAAAACAATATGGAATTTGCATAAAGATATATACACATGACTTTCGATTAAAAGACTTTTCGGCCATCATTAGTTATGAGAAAATCATGCATTAATTAGTAGCATGAATAATGATTATACTTAAGTAATCTATCTATCTATTTATGGTTCTAATCAAAACAATGATTTGATAATCAATAAATACATGCAATGATTAATATTAGGCCTCCTCCATTGTCTTTTCTTTTAGTTTTTCATCAGTTGGTTCACACTTCACACTGTTGTTTCAAATGTCTACTCATCTCAATCCAAATAAACTATATATATGTCCTCCTTGAGATTGTACCCTCGCGATGATAATTCATAATCCATTACTATCATAGTGAAATAAAATTCCTGGCAAGGGTGCTCTTTTGTTGGCGAATCAATCTGGATATTATTTTTAAATTTTTTTGTCACATCTGAAAATTAAATAAGGAGTATAAAGATTACAAAATCATCTATCAATTAAATTTCTGCAAGGAGTTGTAAATCTTTCTGATATTGTAAATTTGGCAACTAACAACTACCCTGAACAGTCATCTTGTTGTTTACGGTAAGTCTTAGGAGAGCTGGATTGTGCCTTAACTCAAATTCAAACCTATATATACCTCCCTTGAGTCACACAAAAAATTATAAATAACCATGATGAGGAAAAAAAAAAAAAACTCCGAAAAGGTGGGAAGGGAAAATAGAAGAAAATTGGATCAAATTATGAGATGCTTAAGATCCAAGATGGAAAATGAGTTGCATACTACTCCTACCATCAAGTTGGGATATATATCCGAAAGCACATTTTGAGCCCAAAAGGTTCGTTTGTGACTAATGTGGACCTGGACTGAAGCTAAATACCATCATCAGCTTACCCCAATGTTTGAGGCCATACCGCAATGTCCATATAGATGATAGAAAAGCGAATCGCAAAGGCCCATTAAACCTTCTTTTTGTGTTGTTATTGGAGTTCATCAGAACTGATGATCTAAGGCTATATTTTGGCAAAATTAGTTGTAGTTGTGAGTTGTAATATGTAAAATTAGTTAAAGGTAGAAAAAAATATAGTCGATAGTTGCTTTGAGATGGTAATAAATTAGTTGTAACTGTAGCTGACAAGTGAAAACTAGTATGGGTAACTTTCAAAAATTAGTTGTAGTTGTAGTTGTTGCTTTTAAAACTGCTTGGTTGATAGAAATAACAAAAAGATGCAAGTCTCAAGCTGTAACTTTTACTCAAAAGTTAACTACTGATGCCAAACATAATCTATATGGATGTAGTCAAAATTTGATAGTTGCAAGTTGCAACTTATTGAAAAATCTTTGTAATTTGAATTGTCAATTAGACAGGTTGTATAGAAATATTTGCGTTTAAATTTATACTCTGATTTCAACTGTCAAATTCGAATGTCAATGTTACCCTATGTACTACTAGAATACGTAAAATACTACACGTTTGAGTTGTGTCACAACCGAAATAGAAAGTATCCAATTGGAAAAATAAGATAAATACAATCATGGACAAGCAATCAGCCAAAACTCCATTTTATTTGAAATTTAAGTACACATTACACAACCGTAAGAATATTTTCGATTTTACCATATTCAATTGTTTCAAAGTTTAAACAATTGGGTGTTTCTTCATAAGTCCATCCAAAACTAACCTTACAACTTTGTGCCATATATATTCCTTGGTATCATATATGATGAGACACATTAGAAAATAAGCGAGCACTGCTTCAATCGTCGTCCAACAACGACCTTGACTTGCTCGTAGGACTCTCTGGCTCCGATAATGCTGTCTTTCTTTATTATCACATTTCAATTGCCAAATTACGAGCTTTTTGGTCAAGAGCGGGATACAACCCTAGCTCGATTAATCATTTCAACTAATTTACAGCATTACACTAGTAGATTCGACTACGGTTGATGCTGCAACGTAGACATCTGCAATCTTTCTATAATAATATTTGTCTATTATGGTTAAACACGTTGTAAAAGAAAACTTTATTTTATCCATAAATATTTTAAAGGAAACCTGACTAAATATTTTGAAAACTGGTCCTTAAAAACTAAATTTGAAATCCATTTATCTATATATCTAAATGAATTAAAAGTGCAAAGAGGCCCCAATTTCTTTAACATGTACCTCAACAATACCCAACTTCAAAAAAAAAAAAAAATAAATAAATCTTTCATCAAAGGGTCAATGAAAATTTCCCCGACTCCATTTCTAACCTCAAACTTGTTTTCTTATCTAGCCACACTATGTCTCCTAATAAACCTCCAATCATTTCAAAATTTTCTCTACACCATCCATGTATCTACTCCCAATCACTTCAAAATTTTCTGTACACCATCCATGTATATATACCTGTTTTTTGAATGGGCCTATAGTAGGGCCCCACATAGAATGAGGTAGACTTCATACAAATTTTAAAAAAAAAAATTATATCCTAAAATCAATTGATGTCAAACTTATATGCTAATATACTCATTCCAATTATATGAATGTAGAATACTTACTATTATATGCTTCTCTTACCACCATTTGAAGAAAAAAAAAAATGAAGAGAGCAATTGTTTCTCATCTATTTTTCAATAATAATATAAACACAAAATATTACTATATATTTACATTACAAACATAGTATGTCAGTATCCAAACTGTCCAAAATGCTAACAATTTGAGAAATTTTAGGCCTTGTCTTTCTAGAATTGCCTACACAAGCTGATGCCACTTTAGCCAACCTAACAAGAGGCTTCACATTAGAAGGCATAACAAGCCTTGGATCTAAAAACTCACTCAATTTCATTTCTTTGATCAAAGGCAAAGCCCACCTAACAAGCAACCCTTCCTCACTTGTCCTCCCTGTTAAGAGCTCCAACACCACCACACCAAACCCATACACATCACTCTCCATGCAAGCTCCACCACCACCACCACCACCTTCCCAAAACTCCTCGTCGACGTATCCTACGAGGCCCGTCTTCTCTTGTTTCGAGGCCAAGAAAGACAACCCATAATCACAAAGTCTTGCACAAAACTTGACATCAACCAAAACATTTGAAGGCTTGATACAACCATGGACTACTTGGGATGCCATCTTCTCATGTAAGTACTCAAGCCCACGGGCCACCCCAACCGCGATCTTCATCCTCCGGGCCCAATCCAATAATGAAAGCCCATCAAGATTTTGGTGCAAGTAGAAATCCAAGCTCATTGTGCTCACAAACTCAGTCAATATGATCCTCTCACCCGGGGCCTCAGAGAACCCAATAATGGGTAATATGTTAGGGTGTTGGGCCAATGAAAGCGACTTGATCATGGACTCGAACTTGATCCCCGCCTTGCTCAGCACCAACCAAGGGTGGATCCGCTTTATAGCCACCAACTCATGACTACCCTTGTCCAACACCGCGACATAGGTAGTCCCTAGGCGACCCTTACCAATGATTTTCCTCGGATTGAACCCATCTGTAGCGAAGTCTATATCCGACAGAGTGAAGTTCTTCGCAGTTGTTTTGCAGGTAAGGGAGCATGAATCTTCACACACTGCTATCGGCTTCTTCCTGCAGAGGATCAAGACGAGAGCGATGATGAGAACGACAAGGGAAACGGAGATAAGAGAAAGGACAAAGGCATAGGCAATGTGATGATGCCCAAGACTACTCATTATTATTGTTGTTTGAGCTTCAATTTCTTGCACTCATTGTACAATGCAAGTTTCTTTTGTAGTGAAGAAAGCAAAGCTTATATATGGAGAATCTAATTAAGGGACCAAATTAGATGACATAACAAATGGTTTTTAAAAGAGAGAGAAAGTGAGAGGAAATTAGACGGTGTATCCAAAGTTTGACAATAAGAATGTGTACACTTTGAAAATTTGGGGGTGTTAGGAAATTTTGGATTGGCTTGATAATGAGAGAGAGAGAGAGAGAATTGTGTCACCACAAATTTTGCTGTGTTGGTGAAAGGTTGGCCGCCCCATAATCAGCTCATCATATACAAACAAAGGAAATGTGTTGCAACTCTCTTGTTGGTAGGGAACATTATAAAGGCCACCAACTATAACATCACATTTTAAAGGCTAATTTAATTGGTATTGTACTTTGTTTCATTATTTAATTTGAATACAAAGAACGATAAGCACTATTAATGAATTATTATGAGTCATTAGTTAGTTGTGCTCTTATGTTTATTAGTGGTCTAATGTCCTTGAATTAAGCTAATGATAAGTAAGGCCTTGTCTTAATTAGCACATTGACTGCTAGTCAAATAAGTACTAGATTGTCACTACTATTACTACCTCATAGTACTGGTACTGGTACTAATAGTGTGGACTACATGTAAAAAGAAAACCAAGTTACTTACGAGATACCAAAGATTTCAATATAAACAGTTATCCAAAATATAACTGAAATGTAGAGCACCTATGTTCTGGATAAATTAAATAATCAAAAAAATGTTATTTCTCCATCTGGAGTTTTTTTTTCCCCTTTTTGATCCCCTAAAAATAATTATCATTGATATGGCTGACATCCTTACAATTTTTCAAAAATAGTGACAAAATATGATTGTATGTCCAATATTACACTCATTTTCATTCTTGTTACACGTTGGATTATTTTTACAAAATGCTAATATATTATAACCAATATATTCATAGGTAAATAATTAGGTGCCCTACGTACTAGTTACACCCATGGCCTGTGGGTATACTTCGTTAATTTTAGTTTTTGAATGAAATTGAATTTCAGATCTGATATACTGAAATAAATTATATCTTATCTACCGCTAACATAAAATTGAATTTCAGATCTGATACACTGAAGTAATAGTATCACTTAAATTAATAGGCAAAAGCAATTTTTTATTTTATTTTTTTATTTTATTTTTTATTTTTATTTTTAGGGATGGACAAAATAAAGCATAGTTTGAGCTTTGATTGTATCGGGCCATGTCTTATCAAACTTTTCCGGTGGATCAAACTTTGCCAACCTTTGTAAGAGAAGTGCGGTGCGGAGGCTTCGATGAAGAAGCAATTCAAAGTGTCACTTTCATAAATTACTCCTACCAAATCAAATTCCAGTTCATTTGGCTTGCTCAGCTCAGCTCACTAAAACTATTCCTACTTCATTCCAACTTTGAACAGAAAGCGACTCTTTTCTGCCCCTTTTGCTTCTTAGCTCTAATTGGCATAAATGACAAAGTAGTTAGCTCGTCACCAATTCAATATGATTGTGTATATTTGAACTCTTCAAATTGAGAATTTATTAATTAAATGGTCCAAGAGTCCCCAAACAAAAAATAAAATAAAAAATTACATGAATCACCCATGTTAAGTCTAGAAGAAAGAGAGGGAATTACCCCGTCCCAACTTAGTGTCTGTTCATTTCAAATGAAACATGCTGAATAGATCCAAAATCGAGTTGAACCAAACGTGATAATTAGTAATATGTATGAGAAAAAGTAAGGCCCTGACTTCCTTACATTTTTATTTTTAATCCAATTTAATTCAGCTCAATTCAATTGTATCCAATTAAGTTCACTTCATATGGGAACTTTTCACTTAAAAACTTTTTATTCCAATATAATTTCACGATGATACATGATATATGTGTGGTTGGAAATTTTTTAATGAATACTTTCAAATAAGACCAATACTGAATAGATTTTCACAAGTTATAGAAGACTAACGATCAAGTAGAAAAAATCAATCCAGTACAGTTCAGTTTTATTTAGTTGAATTTAAATAAGTGCAACACAAATCAATTTAGTTTAAGTAGTATGATCCTAATGTACATAACTCTACTAAACTAAACTAAACTAAACTAATGCTTAAGAGGCCCACTTTACTAAAGGAAATAGGAAACCATGCGACTGTAATCATAGTTGCACACTCAGCAGATGAAGAAGATAGTGGGCATAAGCCCACCCAAACTGATTCCCCGGACTCACCAGGCCCAGTTCGAGAAAGAGGCCTACGCTAGTTTCCTTGCTTCGTTGGCATCATTACTAAAAATGGGCTTCATTTAATTATTACCCACAAATTAAGTATTTTGTTGTTGTAATTATCTATTGGGCCTTTGAATTGATAATGTGCACCAACCTTGAACACAAAGCTCATCTAAACCATGTTTATAATCTCTTCCCAAAGTAAGACCATGTTTAAACCAATTGATCAATGCAAATTTGAACTAAATGAGACGAGAAGGGGAGACCCAAATGATGAAGGTTTTTGATTTTGAACCTGCAACCTCAAAGTTATAAGAAAAGCTTATAACCAAGATCTTATTTGTTTCGCCGTAATATTCATTCCACATTAAGATGTTCATTTGGTGTACTTTGTGTTGTTTCCACTTGCAGTTTAGGTAAGAAAAAAGAGAGGCTCTAGTGGTTAGGATTGAAGTAACATCCTTTGAGTGTTCAATTCGTTCCTTATAACCACAAATGATTTATACATGACGGACTTTATGTACACCTCAATAACCTCATACTTGAAGATTGTAACCAATACAGCTGATGAAGTTATTGAAACATGTACTGAAACTAGATTCCAAACACTCGTTTAATGGCTTTGTACCTCTCCATGCAGCATCGGCAAAGAACCTACGCCTCACATTTATATAAGTTTGAAATTACTCAGTATATATGGGACATGTTTTGATGCTTTGTACAGCGGTACTACTACTACTACTCGTCCTTTTAGATTTATCTTCCCACTGTTATTTAGTACTCCTTTTTATTTATCTTTTGGGTAGAATCTCCATTGTTATTAACTCACAATTATGAATATGAATATATGGGGGTTGTCCCATGAAAGCAACCACATTAATTGAAATGATTTGACAATTAAACTACCAATTGTCAAGCAATAAATTGTTGGTGTGAGTGGATTCGTAGTCGACACCATCTTTAAAGCAAGATTAGGTATTCGATTCTTCTAAATTTATAAACTATTTGATTTGATAGGATCACTTTTGTGGGTTGGTCCATTGTGAATTGAATTAGGCTATTTTCTATTCATATTATTTTTGTTGATATTTATTGTTGATTTTTTTTCTTTGAACTTTGTTGATTTTCGTTAATTCGATTTGTTCTACTAAGATAAATTTTGCTAGTTTTTGTTGATTTTTTTTTTTTTTTTTTTGCTTATTTTTGTTGATTTTATTGGTTTTTGACGATTATTTTCGGTTCTCCTAACTTTTATTGATTTTTACTGAAATCAAAACAACAAAAATAATACTCCCTCCGTTCTTTAATGGCGGTTACATGACACTATTCATCTCCTCACTTTGTAGGGAGAGATAAAGTTACCCAAATACCCTTAAAGAAAGATAATTGTGACACTTTATACATGAAGTAAGTGGATATTTTTGTCAAATTTAGGGATTTTATTGTCAAAAAATATGAAGTGTAGCCTTGAGCTAAAAACGGCTTAAAAAGTCAAGCATAACTTTCATTAAAGAACGGAGGGAGTAGCAGAGTAGAGCCTTTAGTTATGACCTAATAAATATGGTAAATGTGAGGTGTATTGACATGTCCACAATATCTTGCACATTGCCTGTTTACTTGCTTGAGTGAAACACTGAAATAGTTGTCAACCAACAAGTGGTTGGTGTAAAGATTGAGGGTTCGAATTTTTCAAAAAGCTTGATGTAGACATTTTACCCTTTTTATGGGGCAGACCCGATACGAATAAAGGGTCAAATAAACCGCTTAAACTATTCAAAGCTTGCCTTTGATATCAGAAATTCAAAGAAAAAAGATTATGAATCTCCAAAATTAGTCTGTTGTGAATGAACTATAGCCATTTTATTTTTTAAGTAATTTAACATTTCACCTTTTTTTTTTAAAATAATTGAAAACATAAATTTTGAGAATGTTAACATGATATTCGTCAGATATTATAATAACACCAGATAGCTCAATATAATTTCATTAAAATTGATGGTACCTCACAAGGGTGGATCTAGTAAAACCCTGATAGACAAAATAAATTTATTTATACCCTGTCAAATTTTAGGTTAAATTTTCATAACATGTATAAGTGGATATAAACAAGAGGTAGTAAAGACTAATATGCATATTGGACACTTTAAAAATTCTAAGATTTGCCTCTGGTATATGTCAATTTTTAGTTATTTAGCTTTATTGAATTAAGTACTCCATCCGGCCCTTGTAAACCTTAACAAATTATTTTAATATTTGTCCCTTATAAGCCTTAATAAACCAATTTTTACCCTTGAAATTCACCAATATATACCCCTTCACTATCTTTATACTATAATAAAATAATCATATGCTTTATATACCCCTTATAACCCTCCCCACCTCTCTTACGCTCTCACAATAAAAAATTCACCCACTCATGTTAGAATACAATAAAAAATTACCCACTCACATTATAATACACTCAATGATAAAAATGGAATAAACAACCTTTACAATTTCTCATTAACTCTGCATTACAAATAGTTTGTTAACGTTTACAAGAGACTGGGAGAGTATGATACTCCCTCCGTTCTACAATGAAG